>PVJL010006669.1:0-88602 GCA_004026885.1 Lyroderma lyra | reverse complement strand
TTCCTCTTTCTGAGCTGTTTCCATGTTCTGGTCTTCAATATCACTAATTCTTTCCTCCATCTGGTTGGTTCTGTTTCCTATGGCAGTTATTTCATTTCTCACTTCTTTTATGGTATTATTTATTTCTCGTATTTCCGTCTCAATCTTTCTTATGTTTTGAATTTCTTTGTTAAATTGTTCTTTTTGTTCACAGAGTTCCCTTTTTATGTCGTTTATATCCTTTTTTATGTTATTTATCTCAGCTATGGTGTTCTGCCAATAGGTTTTCATTTCTCTCACAGCCTTTAGAATGGCTGCTTTAAATTCTCCGTCACTTAAATTCGACCCTTCCAGATGTAACAAGCTGTCTTCTGGGTTAATTTCATGTTCTTTCTGAGGAGTTTCAGTTTTTAAGGAATTCATCCTGTCCGCTGGGATCTTCCTCTTTGACATGAGGGCTTTATGTTCACTGCCCAGATTATTGCTTTTGTGGTGTCTTGCTATAGGGCAGACACTAGGTGGCGCTGGGGGTCAAGTTTTGGGGGAGAGGGGGCTGTTTGTTTCTTGTTTCTGATCTCCTACTGCCTTTGGAGGCTATGCGCATATATCCTGGGGAGAGGACAACAAAAGGCTTTCGGCCCTTTGCTGGGGAAAATCAGTCAGTCTTCCTAGCCCTGATTCAGTACCTGGCTGTCTAAAGGCTCACACTGCTTTCGGAACTCTGGGGTGCATGAGGAAGTGACCGCTCCTTAAGTCCAAAGCTGTGGGCCTGGCCTGAGACAGCAGGGTCGCCTTTGCAGCAGGCTGGGAACAGGAACTGCAGCCCTGTGTAGGTCTCCAGGGGGCTTAGAGCTGGGGTGTTATCTTTGCAGTTCAGAGTCCTCGCTCAGCCCTTCAGCCCTTCTACCACTCAAAAGTTCCAGAGACTGGCTCCCCAACTCCTTCCGTCCCCAGCTCCCCAGTCTCTCTCCCCTCCCCCAAACTGTGCAACTCCGAATAGTCAGCAGGGATCACGTCCGGATCCCACGTGGTCCGTCTCTGCTCCCTTCCCTCTCCCCGACTCGCCCCCTTCTCGCCAGCCTTCAGGTGTTTACTTGCGATTTGTGGATTTCTCAACAGCCGGTTTGTCACTCAGGGTCCTCTTTCTTGGCTCCTGGATCGCCGTTCAATTGTGTTTTCTGGGAGAGGCTTTAGGAACCTCTTCTCCAGTCGCCATCTTGTGTTCTCTCCCATTTAATTTTCTAAATAAAGAAAATAACTCTCAGGTGAAGCAAAAAGTTTTTTTCCAGGATTTTTAGAGAAAAAAAAAAAAGGAAATAGGGCTATAATCTAAGCCCACTAGCCCCCTAACAGTTTTTTTCCACTCTACTTAAGGCTGAGTCTCTATAAAGTGTTCTCAGACTTTCAAAGGACTGCCCACACCAGTCAGTAATGGCCCAAGAACATTGATGAAATGGTTTCATTTCCAAGACGTTACCCTCTCTCTCTCTAATCAAGACTTCAGAAATCCAATCCTTGAACTACTTAGCTGGCCTTATCCTGGGAAGCAGGAAGCACCCCCCCTGAAATGGAGAACACTTGGGTTTGGGGGGAAGTGATACTGCCAGGAATACACTGAAACATGAAATGATTTCTAAGATCTATTCCAGCTCAATTATTTCTATGTTGTCTTCCTTCTATGGCAAGTACAATGGCCATGCATATGATACATGAACCCCCGGAAACGTTGCATACGTGTAGACAGAGCTAAGACACAAGTTCCTCAGGTGAAGGCATTGCTCTGGAGAGACAATGTGTGTGTGTGAGAGAGAATTACTTTTAAACAATTTATATTTTTATAATTGTTTTAAAATCTGCTCTTCTTCTAGAACCCAAGGCAGTATACGTCAGATGAGGGATTGGACAGCTAGTAACTGCATTTCTTTGAAATCAAGTTCTTTGAATCTTTGAACCTTGGCTTCCTGAAGTCTAAGGATTACAAATGTACAAACTTTTCTGAACTCTTTTTTATTTGTTCATGATGACATTATTGACAAGTAACTTTAATTTTAAATCAAAATTTTAATGCCAAAGGGAGACTGCAAGATACATAATAGTTACTCAACAAATAGTTCTGAAATATAATTAAATTGAAATACTTTCCAATGCAAAGTTCACAAGTTATAAAACTAGAGCTGGGATCCTTACCCTGCCTCAAAAATGGAAATTTGGGTGAATTCCTTCAGTTCTGATTCTCATTTTCCTCATCTGTAAAATGGATTAAAAGTCTTGTCTCATGAGTTGATAATAAGATTCAAATAATAATGATAGTCAAAAAAGTGTTTCATAAACTTCGCAGAATTCTATGAAAGAAAAGATTAATTCTTTTTGAATTAAAGAAAGCAATTTATTTTTTTAAAGAAGAACTTTAAGATTCTGCACACTTTATTTAAAAATCTAATAGTGGTTTTACATAATACTTTTTTTATAAAAATATTTTTATTGTCAGACTTATTGGGGTGATATTGGTTAATAAGAATTACATAGGTTCCAGGTGTACAATTCTACAGCGCATCGTCTATTTGTTACATTATAAGTTCACAACCATGTGTGATTTCTCTTTCCATCACCATATATTTGTCTCCTCTTCTCTCCACTCCCACCCCCTCTCTCTTCTCTCACCCACTTCCCCCTTCCCCCAAATAACTCTTAAACTATTGATTGTGTCTAAGAGGTTTTTTTGTTTGTTTTTCTTTGTTACTTTCAGTTTTATATTCTGCATATGAGTAAAGTCGTGTGGTTCTTGGTTTTTTTCTGTCTGGCTTATTTCACTTAGAATGATGATCTCCAGGTCCATCAATTTTGTCGCAAATGGCAGTATTTCATCTTTTCTTATAGCTGAATAATATTCCATTGTGTATAGGTACCACAGCTTCTTTATTTAGTCATCTATCAAAGGGCACTTTGGTTGTTTCCATGTCTTGGTCACCATGACCAGCACTGTGATGAGCATTGGGGTATGCAAATCTTTGCAGACTAAGGTTTTCAAGTTTTTTTTGGTAGATCCCCAGAATGGGGATCTCTGGGTCATATGGTAACTCCATTCTCAATTTTCAGAGGAAACTCCACACCGTTTTTCCATAGTGGTTGTATCAATTTGCACTCCCTTCAGCAGTGTGTGGGAGTTCCTTTTCCTCCACATCCTCTCCAGCACTTGTTATTGCTTGTCTTGTTGATAACAGCCATTCTAACAGGTGTGAAATGGTATCTTATTGTGATTTTGATTTGCATTTCCCTGATTATAAATGGATGTTGTATCTTTTTGAATGCTTTTTCTGCATCAATTGATATGATCATATGGTCTTTATCTTTTATTTTGTTTATGTGGTGTATCATATGTGGTGTATTGATTGATTTTCATATGTTGAACCATCCTTGTGCTCCCGGGATGAATCCCACTTGATCATGATGTATGATCTTTTTTATTATTATTATTATTTTGGGAGGTAGTTCCCTGGCTGGGAATCAAACCCAGGCCGCAGTGTTCAGAGCACTGAAGCCTAGCCACTACACCACCAAGGAACACTTTGTATGATCTTTTTGATGTATTGTTACATTCTATTTACTAATATTTTGTTTAGAATTTTTGCATCTGTGTTTATCAGAGATATTGGTCTATAGTTTTCTTCTTTTGTGTTGTCTTTACCAGACTCTGGTATTAGGGTAATGTTGGCCTTGTAGATTGAGTTAGGAAGTATTGCCTGATCTTCAATTCTTTGAAAGAGTCTAAGGAGGATAGGTGTTAATTCTTCTTTGAATGCTTAGTAAAATTTGTTGGTGAAACCGTCTGTCCTGGGACTTTTGCCTCTAGTGAGTTTGTGGATAGTCATTTCAATTTCGTTACTATCGACTGGTCTATTTAGATTATCCAGTTCTTCTTGGTTCTGTGTAGGTGGTTATAGGTTTCTAGGAACTTGTACATTTCTTCTAGGTTGTTAAGTTTAGTGGCATAAAACCCTTCATAATATTTTCTTATAATCTTTTGTATTTCTGTGGTATCAGTGGTAATTTCTCCCCTTTCATTTCTAATTTTGGATATTTATGCTCTTTCCTTTTGCCCTTTGGTTAGTCTAGCCAGGAGTTTGTCAATTTGTTGAGGAGCTTCAGGTGTTTTCGCAATGCATGGATTTCTCACTTGTCTCTGTGCCACTCAGGGTTTCCCATGTCAGATCCTGGCTGGCTGTTTAATTGTATTTTCTGGGAGAAGTTTTAGGGACCTCCTCTCTGGTCGCCATCTTGACGATCTCCCGAGATAGATAGAAGAACTGCAAAATCTGGCCTCAGGTAGCTGTTTGCTAATGGCAAGTGTTGAGCACAGGTGCCTATGAGTATTACCTTGCTACTTTTTCTGTCCTGTTGGTCATCTCACTTGGATTGGTTTTGGCTACAAAATCAAGAAGGCCGAATTATTAAACGTGTCAACTGAAGTTCTCTGCCACTAATTTAATGCCAACAGGAGTCCCCACTTTGGAGTGTGGTGAAGGGAGACTTTATACAAGTGAAACAGCTCAAGTGCTACAGCTCAAGCTGGGGAAATGAGATGAAAGTGTGCTCCCCAGAATACTTTTTAAAGTAGGCTTTTTTACATAAAATATAGTGACATTTTTATTTTATCACAATTAGATGCTGATCTAATGATATTACATTCTTTTCTGTGGAATCTGGACATGGTGATCTTTCCAGGCTGAAGTATTTTTGTTATAGTTAGTTCCCCACCCTCCACACTAAGCCTGAATACCTGGTGAGTGCTTGTTAGCATTGGTTCTCTGATGCTACAGAAGCTATGGAGGGAAGCTGTTGTCTTTCAGGATGTCCCTGCTGACTTACTCTGAGACTGACTCTTTCTGCTGCAGGAGGAGCATGCTTCCTCACCAGCAGTGTAGAAGACTGAGCCATTGGGGGTCCTGTGTTGGGTTCTGTGTCTGCATGACAGCCTTCTTTCCCTCTAGGCTGCTGTTGTATTGGCACTCATTTCTTCTTCTCTTAAATTATAATTAGCATACCTGATGCGTCAGATGCCTTAGGGTCAAATTCCAGTCCCACACCTTATTAAGTGGGCAGAGAGGTATCTGAATCTTTTCAAAAGAGAATAACTCAACCTAAACTTTTCTATTATAAAGCATTTTTTGAAGTTTAAGTGAGTTAACAGGGTGGAAAATATCTAGTACACTAGAGCCACTAAAATATTTCTTCACTTCCTCTAATGGTGTTGGGAATATGTTTGTTGTCTATTGATGTAGCTATATTATGAAATAGGGCTACTTAAATATTTAAAAAACCCTATTTATTTTTGTTATCAAAAATAAATATTCAAATTTATCCAAGCTAAATGTTATTGATGTACTTGCTAGCATGAATAACCATCTAGAACTATTGTCCACACCACTTATCTTTGTAGAATTTTAATCATTGTTGTTTTACATTTTAGTCTTCATATTTATTTGGTTCATACTGGTTATTGGGCAGTATATTCAGAAGTTCATCTTTTATTCTAGTTTTATTTTGTGATTTTTCAGATAATTTTTAATTTTTCCAAGTACAATTTACATACAGTATTATATTAGTTTCAGGTGTATAACATAGCTATTAGAGATTTATATAATTTATGAAGTGATCACCTTGATAAATCTCATACTCATCTGACACCATACATAATTATTATAATATTATTGACTATATTCCCCATGCTATGCCTTACATCTCCATGACTATTTTATAACTACCAATTTGTACTTCTTAACCCCTTTCCCATTTTCACCCATTCACCCCCTTCCCAAAACCTCTCCCACCTGACCAGCATAAAATGTACTCTATGAGTTTGTTCCTGTTTTTTTTTTTTAATTTTGTTTTTTATATTCCACACATAAGTGAAATCACATAAAGAGAGTTATTTTTTAGTTATGATTTCCACGGAAAACTTAGATATTTATCAATACTAAGGTGACTATTTTTAAAATTAAATGTATTGGGTTCACATTGGTTAATAAGATTATATAAATATTTGGTGTACTACTTTATAATATGACATCTGTATATGCCATGTGTGCTCATCACCTAAATTGTTCTCATTCTGTCACGATAAATTTGACCTCCTTTATCCTCATTGCCTGCCCTCTCCCCTCCTTCCCCTCTGGTAACTACCATTCGTTCGTTCATTTTTCGCTTGTTTTTGTTTTAATCTCTACCAGTAGGCCAAAGTACACTTCAGATAAATCCTTATTTATTTAAAAGTTCAAAGTCTTAGTGCATGAACTTAGCACTTATAAAATCTTTGGATTATAAGCTTTCAATTGCATTTATGCAAAGCACAGCAATGGATCTCTTCACAGTCCTGGTGATTTGCCTTTCTTGTTTGATTCTTCTTTTCCTGAGGAACCAGAGTTATGCCAAAGGGAAGCTGCCACCTGGTCCCACTCCTCTCCCAATCGTTGGAAATATTTTGCAGATAAATACTAAGAACCTCACTGACTCCATCAGGAAGGTAAAGTATGATTCATTTTTTTCTAATTATTTGAAATGAATGAATAAGACAGCTCCATATAACTAAAATATGGTCCCAGACACCATGTTTTTAAAAAATGGTATTAAAGGGGAAGTGTCCATTGGAACCCAGACATGATTTTAAGTGGTGCACAGCTAGAAAGCTGCCAGAAGGGAATGAGATTCGTGAGATGATTGTTGAAGTTGCCAAAAGTAGGAATTTCCTGTCCGTGTTGTGATCTAGGCCCCCATTTTAGTAATTATTCTTTGGTGAACGTTACTGGTAATAAAACTGCTTTCAAATTTAAAAAAATTACTGATCTACAGGGTCACAAAACTAAAAATTTCCTAAAAGCACACATTCATGTGAAATCAAGGAAATAACTAAATGTTCAGAAAATTTTCTATTATATTTCCTCAATGAATGAGTGAGCAAGTTCTCTACTTTAGCTATTGATATAGCAATAGCTCTTTAAATCTGGATGGAATTATCTGAAATCTGTCTTCCTCAAGATGGCTAGCTATCAGACAACTGTTTCTGAACCTCCTTCTTTCTGTGTATTCGGCTTTGAATTCGAAGAGACTGTGTCAGCATCCCAGTGCATTCACTTGTTAATTCACAACCTTGGGCAAGCTTTAACAATCTCTCTCAGCTTTAATTTCTATTTCTTTAAAAAGTGAATAACAATCATTTTGCATAAGTTATTATATTATATATACAATAAGTTATTGAATGCCTACATTATTAGGCACTATGTTAGATGCTAGGGATTTTTGATGGTGAATGGAAAAAGGACCATAGCATTATGGAGCTTACAGTCTAGAGGGTAGGCATGTAGTTACGAAATAATCATGCAAGTAGGTGTCTGATTACAAGCCGTGTATGAGGGACACAGTAGAAAGAAGTTCTGTAGCTTGGAGGACTAGGAGTGGGAAGATCAGTCAGTGGTTCTCTAAGGAAATGAAGTTGGAGCTGAGATCTAAAGAATGATTAGGCATTAACCTGAGAAAAACCAGATAAAGGTATTTTAGCTTTTTTCAAAGTGGAGAAAAATTACTTGTTGGAATATCTGAAAAAGGACCAATTTGGTTATAGCCCAGAGAGTAAGTTAAAACATGGTGTGAGATGAGACTGGACAGGTAAACAGGGGCCAGGGCATGAGGACTTTGAGAATATTGGTCTTTAGCATAAGAGCTATGTGATGTCATTAAAGTGCTTAAAGGACACTCCTGTTAACATTGGCCTTGGGATCAGATCACTTCGGTTGCTTCCTGCAGACTGAAATGTAAAGTAGCGGTAAGACTCAAACATCGGACAAGATGGAAGAGTAGAAGCCCTATATCACTTAGTATAGTGAATATGCTGCCATGAAAGAAAGACCCCAATAATAACAATGGTATAAAGAAGGTAGAAGTTTATTTCACTTTCACATAATGATAGAGAGATGAGTGCTGGAGGGCTGCTTCTTTTCCATGAGGTCTTTCAGAGAACCAGTTCTCAATCTTGTAGTTTACCATCCTGTGTCCCTGGTCTATTGTTTTCATTTGCGTGGTCACAGTGGGGCCATCACCATGCTGTCATCTCAACCTGTGAGTAAGCAGGTTATGCAACAGTGTAGGATTTGTTCACATCAATTCTGCTAACATCAGTTCATGGAAACTGAGTCACATGTCCACATGGGGAAGCTGGGAAATATCTGTGACTATGCAGCCACGTATCCATGTATTATTAAAACATAGAGGTCTCTGGTGTTAAAAAGAACATGTAGAGAATGGATGATGAAGGAGGATTATTAGCCTACACATGGGGCAAGAGGGAGGAACTTCCCTTAAATGGAAGGAGAAACATATCATTTATTGTAACTATAAGAAGGAAGGGAAAATATGGAGCAATTATAGGTTTGACAGAAAAAGTTAATAAAATTCATGATATAGCCCTGTTACATAGTAAGAGCTGAATAAAGGACAACTACTGATGGTGATAATAATAGCAATGTTACTAACAACGTAATGATAATTACCATTAATTAATATGATATATGATAAGATTTTTGGTCTAGAAGTTAAAATTTTAAAAAATGTTTATGACTTTCATATTTTTATTTTATATTTTCCAAAATATATATTTTTCCTTTTTCTTAAATTTAAGTTGACTTAGTAATACAATATTATGTTAGTTATATTGGCTTCAGGTGGAAACCTTTTATAATGGCTGAATGAATATGAAAATATCTCTTTGGTAAGATTAAAAGCATTTTCCTCACTTGTCTACATTTTTAGTTTTGAAATTCTCACTGTTCTGGTCGCTCTTGTTCCTTTTCTAGCTAGCAGAAGCCCATGGCCCCGTGTTCACCGTGTATTTCGGCACGAAGCCCACGGTGGTGCTGTATGGCTATGAAGCAGTGAGGGAAGCCCTGATCGATCGGAATGAGGAGTTTTCTGGCAGAGGCAGTTTCCCTGTGATAGACAGAATCATGCAGGGATTAGGTATGCTTCAATTTGGGAAATCTGTGTAGGTTTGTAAGTTACAAGTATTCCCCGTGGGCTAAGGAATTGAGAACTTACAAGCATTTAGAGAAATTTATAAAAATATCAGAATCACAACATTTTTCTGTAAAGACTCATTAATATTTATTTATAATCTATAAAATTATGAAGATGACACAATGTCTCCATGAGAGCAAACCAAGTAATCACTCATGTTTTATGTATCTCTGACTAATTCATATTCATTTTAAGTTATGGCCTTTAAGATAATGAGAAAGAGAGAGAAAAGAGAGGGGAGAACATTGACTAACTTATTCTATTTCCCAAATATTTTGCTTTCCGTCCTAAGTCATGGTTGCCAAGAGGCTATTTTAAGAAGCTTGCATAGTATGCATGGAACCAACAAAAATTTGGCATATTTCCAACCTTGGCTTCAATTTTCTCTTTTTCTAAACAAGCATAAGAAATATTTGAATTATTCAATGGAATACGAAGTATAAAGCACAAGCATGCTCTGAAAAGAGGGTTATGGAGAAACGCATAGTGAGTATGGACTGGAAATGATATTAGAGAAAACTCATTAAAATAGGTATTTGAACTTTCTTTTGTTTTTTGGAGCTGGCCTTAAATGGTCCAGTCCACTGGAGGGTCCCTGGATTCTGGCAAAAAGAGATAAAGCCTAAATGCAGCCCTTTCCTTCTGTACAATGTTCTCTACAATCTTGCAGGACAAGATTCCTAGAAGCATTGTTTCTTGTCCTTATCTTGTTTGGACCCTGAAAGTCTGATGTTGAACTTCCTTGGTGTTAGGACCACATTTCATGGAAGTGATTTAGCAAACAGAGAGCAAACGTTACAGTGAGAAGAGCCCGGGCTGTGTCCCTTATCTGAGGAACAGGTTAACATGAGCCTCCTTCAAGCAAGAGCTGTCTCTCCTTCTGAGAATTGACTCCATTTGTTGCTGCTCCTAAAATTCACTTACAATGCACAGGATTCATCCCTGAAAATTTAATCCATGACTTGGACTCACCAGAATTTATTAGCTGTGTGATCAAAGAGCAAGCATTTTGCCTCCATGATCTTTAGTATTCTCATCCAAGAAATGAGGGCAAAACACTTGGTTCATGGAGGTTTAGAGGAGTTCATGAACAAAGAAGAGTTTAGTACAATGTAAAACCAAGAATCTTGATAGTAAGATACTGGGCTGAGTTAAGACAGAAGGCAGGTGAAGGAGGCTCAACGGGAATCCCCGAGGCTGGCACAGCACTGTATTTACAGCCCTGCTTGAGTGTCATGATTTCCTGCGACAAAGACCTTGAGTATAATTCATGGCAATGGAAGTTATTCTTCTCTATGTTTTCTGTACTCATAGGAATTGTTTTCAGCAATGGAGAAAGATGGAAGCAAACCCGGCGTTTCTCCCTCATGGTTTTGAGGAATATGGGAATGGGAAAGAAGACCATTGAAGACAGAATTCAGGAGGAAGCTTTGTGTCTGGTGGAAGCCCTAAGAAAAACCAATGGTGTGTGTTTCTTTATGTAATTAACTCTAACGGTTTGGGGAGACTAAGTGCTATTACAGATGGACTACAGCGGGGTGTGATGGCTCAAGTACAACAGAAGTTTACTTTTTGCTCACAAAACAGTAGTAACAGGTGAAGTGGTTGAACCAGGTTGATAGGGGATTTGATATCTTCAGCATGTGGCTTCCAGTGTTACCCAGTGCCATCTCTGCCTGGTAGTAGAAGGAGCAAAGAACAAGGAAAAGAACAAATACTGCTTTTAATAAGGCCAAGTACAGCAGTGCTACACAAATTTCTTTTACATCCCACGGGCTGTAAGTTAGTCACAGGGCTACACGTAGCTCTAAGAGGAACTAAAAACAGGGTTATCTGTGTGCACAGTGAGAAGAGAACTTGGATTATCATAATCAGCTAGCAGTTTAGGCCACAATAACTTGAAATACTAGTAACTTCTTGAGAAACATTGCAAACATTTCACAATATATGTACATCTAGTTGTTATCCTGTGCACCTTACATTTACACAGTGCTGAGTGTGAATTATATCTCGGTAAAACTGAAAAAAGAAAAAAACAGGCAGTGGTAGAATTCACGCCCATACCCTCTCAGCACATGGGGCTACATTACAGCTCGCTTAGAGGAGTGTAGGTGTGAAGGGAGGAAGGGGCAGTAGCATAAACCCATGTGGTGCGTGTACGTTTGTGCGCACGTGCAGGACTAGGAGAGGAGGTAGAAGGGAAAGGAGTGGGCAGGACCCTTGGCAGGAAAAGAGTAAGACAGCATCATGAGAAACATGTGGTTAACCTCAATATTTAAACATTCTTCAAGGACACTGTTAACCTGATAATACTGTATTCAACATGATCAATTTCCGTGGTGTTTTTAATCTAATGTTATGTAACTGTCAAGATGGGTTGTTACCTTTTTCTTTTGCTAATGTAAATATTAAAAATATAGTTATTATAACATTTGCATAATTCTGGCTTTTCCCTTAGAATAAATTCCTGAAAATTGTGATAGAATATCAGTGAACAGTGTTGGGACTTTTGACACATTATCTAGGAATGGAATGGAGACGGAGGAAAAGAAGGGATAAAATGAATGAAACTTATACTGCATGTATTGTTTTACAACCCGATGTTTAAATTTACTACAATAAGTAAATATTTCCAGATGTTTAATTTCAATATTTTTAAAAAGAACATTATTAACAGAGTAGTACAGTATCCCATTGTTTTGAATGTACCATAGTTTATTTAACTGGTCTTTATTTTTGGCCAGATAGACTGTTCTCAGGTTTTTGTTGCTATTACATAAAAAGAATACAATCCATATTAACCATTGTGTATCTCTGACTTTCCTAGAATAAAATTTTGGAAATGGAATTAGTAAGTCAGTGAATGTTGGGTTTTGATACATATTATCTGGGAAATTATTCTGTGCCCTTAGTTTATGTTTCAAGAAAATTTATTACTGACTGGTTCATATTTTCCTGTAATGAATATGACCATCTGCCAGTTTCCTGACCTATGATCACCTAGACTCTGCTTGAGTCCGCCTGGCTGTGTGGACCTCACACTTTTGGGGTAGCCTGTTTCATCCCTGGATAACTACAGCTGGTGGAATTTTCTTTCACATGTTGAGCAGAACCTTTGCTCCTTGCAATTTCTATGTTTTGATCTCTGCTAACTGTTACTGCTTGCAGATGTAGTGTGGCGGTTACCATCTAGAGGTAGGATGAAATGCCCACTCAAATTTTGGTTTAATGTTGAGGTTGAAGGTGCCATGCGCACCTCAGTAGGATATGAAAAGGTTTTTTGTTTTTGTTTTTTTTGACATAATAGGCTTTCTGTAGAGGCCAGGGAGGCTCCTAAGCAGATCCTAAAATGGCTTTACAGAGCAGGGAAAAGGTACCGCCTAGAGGTTTCTATGGTGGTGAGGGGTGAGGTGGAAATGAGGGTTCCACCTGCGAGCCTGAGCTCGTGTGGTTTAAACAGCCTGCTTGTGCCCAAGGAGAAGGCACTTGAACTTTTTAATTAGTTTTTCCAGATGTGAGTAGAAGAAGAAAAGGTAAGGCTTAAAAGCTGTCAGCAGCTAACCCCCCACCCCCAATATATATATACAGTCATATTCTTTATTGCATATAGAAAGCCTGTTTCTAAGACTATACATATTTTTTCAAATATCTGAATGTAACTCCAATTTCCCTCATTATTTTTCTCTTCTATAAGAAAAGTACATCTAATTTTTCTAACTTTTTCAACTGTGTTTTGTAGAATATGATCCCAAGTCTCCTCAGTGTCCTGATTTTCTTATTGGGTTGCTCAGTATCTTATGGGCATGATAAAGAAGTATCCGCACTGAGAGCTAAATTTTACACCTTTAAAGATATTATTAAATTACCATTCTCTTGTAAATGACCTTGTGGCTCTTATTTGGAGAATGATGTAAAAGGGAAAATATTTGGGGGCAGGGGCAGAATTAATAAATAAATTGGACTGGATTATACTGTAATTTTTGTGGGGGAACGACGATAGACTTTATTTTAGGCATATTGAGTTTATAGTGAGTGATGATAGCATTTTCAAGTAGATTCTATATTTTAAAAAATCTTAAAAATCAAACTTCTCATTTATTTTGAAGCATCAACTTATGATTTATTTTATATGGAAATTCTGCTTTAACTTTTACCTTACATTGTTTTTAGCATCTCCTTGTGATCCCTCTTTCCTTCTGGGCTGTGCTCCCTGCAACGTGATCTGCTCCGCCATTTTCCAGAACCGGTTTGACTACAGTGATGATAAGTTGTCCGTCTTGTTAAAGTATTTTCATGAAAATTTTAGAATTGCAAGCTCTTCCTGGATACAGGTAATGCCAAGGTTCTCTTTTAATTAGAAAATTAGAAATAATTTTCTAATCTATTCATCATGCCTACTCCATTTCTTACCCTGTTTTAAAAATAGCTGAAGTAATGGTTATCAAACTATCATTTGTAACCACTTAGTGAGTAATCAATCAATTGAATGTGTTGAAATGAAATTTAAAAACATGAAATAGAGTAATAGAAAGAAAAATATTTTATCATAGTGCATCAAAAAATAACAAAGTATGTTTTTGAGAAACCATTTTCTGGAGGGTTTCCTGGTGGTGTAGTGGCTAGGCTTTGGTGCTTTCGACGCTGTAGCCTGGGTTTGATTCTCACCCAGGGAACAAGCCCCCATCTCCCCCAAAAAAGAAACTGTTTTCTTCTTATTTTTATATTTATAGATGAAGAGCGTGGTGGTGTAAAATGTATTTCTTACTATAATGCACTGTGAGAAAATGTTTGGAAGCCATTATATATAATCATTAGCAACTAAAATTCTGTGTGGATCATATCGATATGATATGTCTTACTTGGAAAGAACCTTGGAGAACAAATAATCAACTCTTCATTTTTTGGAACAGAAACTGCCACCCAGAGATATTAAGCATATTTTCCAAAGTATCTTAGCCAAGACAAGGAATGTGCCTAGATCTAGGATCTAGATTTCTTGATTCTCTAGTTTGATACATGCTACTAACCTGAATAAATTGCTTCAGTGCTCACCAGGGTAATAAATTGTGAAGGGACTCTCTAAAAAAGCTGTGGTACATATACACAATGGAATATTACTCAGTCATAAGAAAAGTCAAAATAAGGTAATTTATGACAACATGGATGGACCTTGAGATCATTAGGCAAAGCGAAATAAGCCAGACAGAAAAAACCAAGAACCCTATGATTTAACTCATTTGTGGAACACAAAGCTGCAAGCAACAAAGAAATAAAAACTCAAGGACACAATCAATAGTTTAGTCGTTAGTGGTTATCTGAGGGTATTGGGGAGGGGAAGTCAAATATATGATGATGGAAAGAGAACTGACTCTAGGTGATGAACTATTAACACAACACATAGATGATGTATTATAGAATTGTACCCCTGGAATCTATATAATTTTTACTAATCAATGTCACCCAATACACCTAACAATAAAAAGAAAAAAAAAGAAGTAAAGCAGAGTCATTAAACTCTAGGTTTGGAAATGCCCTTATGAATAA
The DNA here is from genome assembly GCA_004026885.1 of Lyroderma lyra. NCBI lineage: Eukaryota > Metazoa > Chordata > Mammalia > Chiroptera > Megadermatidae > Lyroderma > Lyroderma lyra. Next base: position 74,016 of record PVJL010006669.1, on the reverse strand, counting down.
GGGCAATGTACACATTCTTGTGTACATTGTAGGTATAAAATGCCTAAATAAGAAGAAGCTAACTTGGGGTGCCCTGGGCTTTTTGTGGAGCTACCCGAGGTCTGATACCTGTGGAAGCTGTCCTTGGTTTCCAGTGTGGCTTCTCCTATGTGCTTCCAGGTACAGCACAGGCATTGGGTGAACTGAGTTTGCACCAGAGCCCCTCCAAAAAGGCTTCGGAGCCAACATATCTGTAGGTCAGCTTTAGACCACAGCAGAGCACCACCCAATTATCCCTACAAGTGACATAGCCAAAGAGCAATCTTAGCAGGCACCAAAGCCTATTGGGGCAAATGCTGCTCTGTAGGGTAAGCAGTGCCCACCCAGCAGTCTATAAGCTGTGGACATGGCCAAACCCCACAACCAGTCAGCCTGAGTGTCAGTCATGCCCACTGATGAGCCAATAGCAATCAAGGATCAACTATAACAGGAAGGAATGCGCAACTCACACAAGGGACACTCCTGGAGCACCTTGTGCAGGTGACCAGGAAGATTGTGCCACTGGATCCTACAGGGTCCCTACTATATAAGGCCACTAAGCTAAGATTGGAAGACATAACAGATCTACCTAATACATAAAAACAAACAAAGAGAAGCAGCCAAAATAAGGAAACAAAGAAATACATCCCAAATTGAAGAAGAGAAAAACTCCAGAAAAAGAACTAAATGAGATGGAGACAGGCAACCTACCAGGTACAGAATTCAAAACAATGGTTATAAGTATGCTCAGGGAACTTAGTGAGAACTTCAACAAATAGATAGCAAGCATAAAAAAGAACATAGAAACAAAATATGTATATGGAATCACAAAAGACCCTGAATTGCCACAGCAATTTTGAGGAGGAAGAACAAAATTGGTGGTATCACATTACTTGATATGAAACCATACTATAAGACTTTAGTCATCAAAGCAGCTTCGTAATGACATAAAAATGACACATACATCAATGGAACAGAACAGAGAGCCCAGAAATAAATCCACACTTATATGATCATTTAATCTATGACACAAGAGGCAAGAAGACACAGTGGGGCGAGGACAGTTTATTTAATAAATGGTGTCAAAAAAACTGGACAGATACATGAAAAGAAAGAAAGAAAGAAGGAAGGAAAAGAAATGGAAGCAACTTCTTACACCAGATACAAAAATAAACTCAAAATAAATTAAAGGCTTAAATGTAAGACCCAAAACCATAAAACTCCTAGAAAAAAACATAGGCACTAAACTCTCTGACATTGCTTTTAGTAATTTTTTCTGATCTACCTCCTTGGGCAAGAAAAACAAAGGAAAATATAAACAAATGAGACTGCATCAAGCTAAAAAGTTTTTGTACAACACAGGAAACTACCAACAAAATGAAAAGACAACCTACTGAATGGGAAAAGATATTTACCAATGACACATCTGATAAGGAGTTAAATCCAAAATTTATCAAGAATGCATACAACTCAAAACCAAAAAATCAAACAATCCAATTAAAAAATGGGCAGAGGACCTATATACACATTTCTCCAAAGAGGACATACAGATGGCCAATAGACATGGGAAAAGATACTCAATGTCTCTAATCATCAGAGAAATACAAACTAAAAACCACAATAAGATATCACTGTACACCTTTCAGACTGGCTATCATCAATAAATCCATAAACAACAAATGTAGGCAAGTATGTGGAGAAAGAGCCTCCATGCGCTGTTAGTGGGATTGCGAATTGGTGCAGCCACTATAGAAAACAGTTTGGAGGTTCCTTAAAAATGTAAAACTAGAATTACCTAATGATGCAGCAATTCTACTCTTGGGTATTTATCCAAAGAAAAACAAACACTAATTTGAAAAGATATATGTACTCCTATGTTCACTGCAGCACTATTTGCAGTCGCCAAAGTATGGAAGGAACTCAAGTGCCATCAGTAGATGATTGGCTCAGGAAGATGTGGTACAATATGCAATGAAATGTTACTTGGCCATAAGAAAGAATGAAATCTTACCATTTACAACAAGATGGACAGACCTAGATGGTAATATGCTAAGTGAGATAAGTCAGACCGATAATGACAAATACTATATGATCTCATTTATATATGACATGTAAAGAACAAAGTAAATGAACAAACTAAAGAGAAACAGAATCAAAGATAAAGAGAAGAAGCTAATAATTGCCAGAGGGGAGGAGGGTTTAGGACCTGGGTGAAAAAGGAGAAGCAATTAAGAAATATTACAAATTGCATTATTTTGAAATTTTACAAATTGTATTATTTTGAAATAATACAAATTGGTAGTTACAAAATAATCACAGAAATGTAAAGTACAGCACAGAGAATATATTCAATAATGTTGCAACAACTATGCATAGTGCCAGGTGGGTACTAGACTAATTGGTGGGATCATTGCATAAATTATATGAATGTCTAACCACGATGCTGTACACCTGAAACTAATATTAAATAATATTGAATATCAACTATAACTGAAAAAATAAAAAATTTAAAAGACACGCTAAATATTTTGGGCATTTCCTTGATGTCTTTGATGCACTGTTTCTTCATTGTGTAATAGGGTAATGAGCACTACAGACTTTCTACGTAACTGTAGAAATATGTGTAGGGTAAACTGGGATGAACACTGGGTTCTAGGCTAGTTTGGTGTCTATCACAGTTTGGTGTCTTAAACTGGTTGACTAACCTTTCTGAACCTCACTGAGGTGGTGTGCGCCTGAATTTTTATAGATAATTATGTTTAGGAAATAAATTTCAATGGTTTTGGAATTGCTTTGTAACTTGTACATACTGTAACTCTGCCCATTTTATCAGTTGCCTTTCCTTCAAATTCCAAGTATGTTCTAGTGCCGGAAGTGTCTTATGCATCTTTATCTACTCAGCATATAGCAAAGTGTCTGATAAAGAATATGAGCATGTAAAAGTTTGCTGAGTGAATTAATGAACAATTCTTTACTCTTTCAGCTGTACAACGCTCTCCCTTCTTTAATACATTATTTACCAGGAATTCATAATGAATTATTTAAAAATGTTACTGAACAAAAAAAATTTATTTTGGAGAAAGTGAAAGAACACCAAGAATCCCTGGATCCCAATAACCCTCGAGACTTTATTGACTATTTCCTGATTAAAATGGAAAAGGTATAGTATAAATGACCCTAACTTGTAACTTCATCTTTGTAGGTGATGTGGCTCATGGGTCAGCTTTGATCTTCCTAGTAAAATTGGAATATTAAAACAAATGCTTCTTCCTAAAGATGCATTAATTGCTTGTGCAAACCATATTGAGTGTCTTGAGAAAATTCTAAGTTCTCACTAAAAATGGCTGAGAAGGTTTTACATTACCATGTTGAAGCTGGTTTTTTATTTAAGAGTAGCTTGAAGCACACACATAATGGAAGATTAATGATAACAGTATATGATTTTTATCATTCATTAAATGAGTTCCATGAATGGCAAATGTAACCTATGAGGGAGCATAGGAATAGATAATAATTTATGAAAGCTTACCTTTGGAAAGACACTAGAAGGTCTTCCCAGATGAGGTAGATTTAGAGGAAACTCTTGCGTAGATTAATAACGATGACAAAATAGGTCTAGGAAATGAAAATTGCAGCAGCCAAATGTGTGGAACTTTCAAAGAGGATGTCTTGATTACAACTGATGAATTATTATGGGTGTTATGACTGATGACTTTGGGAATACTGATGTATTTTGTGGGTGAGGGGTTCTGGAGGCTTGAATGAGAAATTTAAATAGACAATAGATGCTAGAATTGAGAGTGAGCAGAAGGGATAATGATACAAATTACATAGAAAAGAAATTTTAAAGAAACTGATTGACTCGTATGGTTAAGAAAGTGAGGAATCAGAGAAGACTAATTTGAAGTTAGCAACTCTGAATTTATTTTAACTATTGAAAGAATCCTAACAAATCATCTAACTTTACCTTTAGCTATAATGAAGTTACATTGCGTTATTTTATGTTACCTCTAAGGCTCCTTTATTTATCAAGCCCTTCTAACATGTCATTGCCAGGAGAAGCACAACAAACAGTCTGCATTTACCATGGACAACCTGATTACTACCATATGGGATGTGTTTTCTGCGGGAACAGAGACAACAAGCTCCACCCTAAAATATGGACTCCTGCTGCTGCTGAAACACCCAGAGGTCACAGGTATGATCACAGATGATGAGCAGGATGAAATTCCAGGTAGAAACTGACAGGCTACACTGACGACTAGCCCACTCTTTACTTGCCTAAACAATGTACAAGAAAATTTTCCATCACTACTATGGCTTTCTATCATTGAATGAATTAATTTCAAATTAGATAATAGTACAAAAAAGGGAAAGTGGACCATTGGTCTGACCTCAGTAACTTCAAGATTGAAGGCATTCTCTAACACAGCTCAGTTATTTTTAAGAAAAAGTAATCAGTGACCCTTGAACAACACTGGGTCTTAAATGAGTAATGAATGCCTCTCCATGTACTTTATGATACATATACCTGCTGAATCAAGGACTGCTGGAACTATATAGATAATAAATAATAACAGACCTTCAAAAACAGGTTATTTGGAAGTATGAAAGCTAGAAACTGGACTAGAAAATTCAGAGAATGCAAGATATGTTTTAACATAACAATTAAATTGAACTTGTCTGAGTATACTTGCAGTTATTGCAGTAAAGTTGCAGTAAAGTTGCTTGCAGTTATTGAATCACAGGATTATAGTTTTTTGTATTTCTGGTAAACTTTCTTCTGTTTTTAAACATGTTTAATAAAGAATCTTTCTCTAGTGTTCTGAATGCAAATGACTCAGGTTTATATTTACATATAATGTTCTCTAAATTAAAAAAAAAGTATAGGTTGGCTGAATGGATAAAAGAACAAAACCCTTACATAGGTTGCCTACAAAAATCTCACCTCAGGTCAAAAGATACACAGACTGAAAGGAAAGGGATGAAAAATGATATTTTATGAAAATGAAAACAAAAAGAAAGCTTAAGAGGCAATGCTTATATTAGACAAAAAGACTTTAAAACAAGGTTGTAAGAAGAGACAAAGAAAGACCCAGCAATTTCACTTTTAAGTATTTATTGAAAAAAAACCAAAATGCTAAATAAGGAGACATGTGCTTCTATGTGTACATTGCAGCATTGTTTACAATAGGCCAGATATGAAGGCAACTGTGATACTCATCAGTGGATGAATGGATATAGAGGAGATGGTGCATACATACAATGGAATGTTACTCAGCCATAAAAAAGAGTGAAATCTTACCATCTGCAAATACATGGATGGACCTGAAGAGTACTGTGCTGAGTGGCGTAAGACACAGAAAAAGAAATATCATATGATTTCACTTACATGTGGAATCTAAAGAACAAAACAGAAACAAACAAAATAAATGAACAAACAAAATATAAACAAACTCATAGATACAGACATATGTGTGGTGGCCAGATGTCAGAGTTGTTGGGGGTGTGGGGGAAAGTGGGAAGAGATTAAGAAGTACAAATTGGTAGTTACAAAATAGTCACAGGGATGTAAACATTCATAGAGAATATAATCAATTATATCATAAAAGTCAATTATGGTATCGAATAGGTAATAGATTTATTGGAGTAATCACATTGTAAGTTATACTAATCTTTAATCACTAAGTTGTATACCTGAAAATAATATCATATTGTATGTCAACTATAATTTAAAAATTAAAAAAAGACATAATGCCATGTATTTTCCATTTCACATAAATTCTGATTCTTACCTTGCCAGCTAGAGTCCAGAAAGAGATTGACCATGTTGTTGGCAGAAACAGGAGTCCCTGCATGCAGGACAGGAGCCAAATGCCCTATACAGATGCCGTGGTGCATGAGATCCAGAGATATATTGACCTCATCCCCAACAATGTGCCCCATATGGTGACTCAGGATACTAAGTTCAGAGAATATCTTATTCCCAAGGTGAGAAATCATACATATTTCATTTATACTTCTCCTCAGGAATTTTAAGTTATTAACTACCACAAGAGTAGAATCACATGTTGCTTAACCTTCTACAAGTATCACCAGTCACAACTCAGGTTTCTCATACTCTGACCACATGCTCCTTTCCTTCTGCTTTGTTGATACATTTTATACATGTCATACAGCTCAGATTACCACAGGATTTTCAGTACACTCTGCCTGTTCATCAGACCAATCTGCTGTCTACTTCTCTGCTTTTCGGTGTATGTTTTATTACTCCTGCCACTTCACCAGTATCCTATACTCCTTTTACCTTGTCAACTCTTTCACTCACTTGTCAAATTTTTTATAAATAAAATGGGAAACAATTCAATTGAAAGAACATAGTAGGAGGTGATGCTTACAGTTTCTCATCCTGATGAGGAAGTAAATGGTTTTCAAGAATATGGCCACTCAGGTAGAGTTTTGAAGAAGACCTCATACTTGGTTTCAAAAAGAATTAGCTAGATTTTTAGTGACATCAGCACTTACATACAATGAATTTAGGCAATTTGTTTGTTAAGAACAATGTGCTCCAAAAAGCTTCCTAAATTTCCTGAATAGCAAGTGTTGATTTCAGGCTACAAATTGAAGAGGATGGCCTTGGAGTCAATGAAGAGTGCCCTGGACTGGCTTTATGTGATTTAAGACCTGTTAGACTTGGTCATTAATTTATTCTGTGATATGAAGTAAATAAATTCTCCTTTTTATGTCTCACTCTCCTCATTTATAAAACAAAGAGATTAGATAAGGGACCTTTTTTCAATCTCTCTGACCTTCTTTATAAAGCAGGTTATCTGTTTCTCTTTATATCAGGGAACAACTATATTTATATCTCTGACTTCTGTCCTGCGCGATGAGAAAGAGTTTCCCAACCCAGATCAGTTTGATCCCCACCACTTCCTGGATGAGAAGGGCAACTTTAAGAAGAGTGACTACTTCATGGCTTTTTCGGCAGGCAAGCAAGCTTTATTTTTATCTGTACATTGTGGATAAAATGAGATGAGGAAGGACTCTGCATGGAGGCAACTTTGAGCTGGACAAATCCTCATCTGTATGAGTCCAGAGGCACCACTCCCAAAATCCAGGTTCTCATTGGTTGGGAGGCTGTTCACTGAGTTCTGTCCCATAACCCATGACTGAAATTCCTAAGAGCTCCTCCTAGAAGTCCAATTCCACTAAGACTTCTGTCACCTGCCCTAAGAAGCCAGTTCACTCAACACACTTCACTGAGGACCCTCTATGTAGCAGACTCAAGTTCAGATCCAAGGACATAAATGCGAATAAGAAACAGATCCTCTCTCTAAGAGAGAGGAAAGCAAATTAACAGGCAGTGAGACTGCAGAGAGACAAATGCTCTTCAAGGGGCTGTTGTGAGAGCCCAGACAGAGGAGCTCCTGACTCTTCCCTTTTGGTGGGTGGGGGAAGGGGGCAAACGAATTACAGAGTAGTGGAAAGTTTCTTGCAGAAAGTAGCATTTGAGTTAGGTTGACCAGACATATTGTTTTAAACAGGACAGAAAACAATGGTCCTGTCCCATTTCAAACTGTATGTATAGTCAGTCTACTGACACCTTGATTTTAGCACAGTGAGACTAGACTGACCATAGATACCATTTCTGTCCCGTTAAAATAATACATCTGGTCAGCCTAATTTAAGTATCTTCCTTGAATTTGTATTGGAAAGAAATAGCCAGCATGCTCAAAAATATTAATTAAAGGAAATTTAATGAAAAGGTGTGAGGAGGATGAAGAGAAGTAACAAGGCCAAGGACTCAGGGGCTAGTGCCAGCAGGTAGACGTTACCATTCTGGGTTGGAGGTACGAGAGAAGAAGGGTATTCCTGGAACCCAAAGAGATCTTCAGCAAAGAGAGAGTAGATGCCTCAACAGGAGCCATGTCTATAGGTAGAGGAATGCAGCCACTGCCTAAACTGCCTGGCTGTGTGGGACCAAGGAAGTAATTCTCTGACCATTGTAATATTCAATCGTCGGAATTTATTCAGAACCCAGAAGGGAACTAACTTCTGGGTCATGCAGTCCTTAGGAATCTTCCTTAACACAGAGTAAACATAAATGACAAACACACACAGAATTGGCATGGAAGGATGGAGAAACAGAGAATATTCAGCACTCTCCAAAGGAGAAGGCAAAGGACCTTTCCTATAGAAGTCATTGAAACAGAGACAAAAATTGAAAAGTTGCTTCTGACTGAATATCTACGAGAATAGGTTTCAAGTAACACTTGGTCTTATGGTCCCAAGATTATGTGCAATACACAGAGATGATCCCAAAGCAAGACACTGCTACACTACTCCTTATCTTCCTTCCTGTATTTTAGGTCCACTATTGCAAAATAAGCCTGCTTCAGACTTTTATTCATATCACAGGGCGTGCAGGCTCACTTTTGGGTACCATGATGATATCTAAGGCTTTACCTTTAGAGCTTAAACTCCAGTCTTAGACAAAAGAATAATCTTGATTTCATGTGAAATGTGCTGTATTAGAAGCATTAATGAGTGTTGTGGAAACAGATAAGGGAGTGAATTATTATACATACTCTGAGAATGTCAAAGAAGTTTGGATACAAGAAATGACATCTGAACTGGATCTAGAAGGATGTGGAGAATGTCATCAGGCAGAGCAGAGGGGAAGACTATTCATTTGGAGGAATGACTGGAATCTGAGATAACATGTGAACTTGCCAGTCTGGGGATTAGGGAATAGTTAGTAACGCTTACGGCTAGTTTGTGATGGTTCTTTTTATACTTCACAGTGGTAAGCTTTGAAACTTTTAAAAGCAGGGACATGACCGGGTTAAGATTATCCATTAGAATCCAGATGAGGAGAAATAAATCTATTGTTAAGTCTTGGGTTGGAGGTAGATGGACAAGTACACTGTGTGTCTCATAAAGTTGGAATACATGGGTATGTGTGTGTGTCACTGACGAGCCTCAGCAAGGCAAATCCAATGTGAGCGCACAGAAAAGGTTTTACGTGTAACACGCACGCAGAAATATGTGCTGAGGAATGGTGGAAACGAAGTTTTAATGTAGATAGGAGAAGTCACTGGTGAATTAGTGTTTTATCAACATATTTATTTGATCCATATTTCTAAAGTCTTCCTGTGTGCTAACTGAGAAATAGAATTAAATGAATATGTAACTTATGTGTAATTCTTAGGAAAAAGAGTTTGTGTTGGAGAAGGCCTGGCCCGCATGGAGCTGTTTCTACTACTGACCCACATTTTACAACATTTTACCTTGAAACCTCTGGTGGATCCGAAGGACATTGACACCACCCCAATTGCCTGTGGGATAGGCACTATACCACCCTCCTATAAGCTCTGCTTCATTCCACTCTGAAGAAAGGGGAGGCTGCCAGGCTGCAGAGCAGGACTCTGCAGATCATCTCCACGAGCCAGCTGCCTGGTGCACAAGCCATTATCCACTGCTCCCTCAGCAGCAGGCATGCATTCCTGAGCTCTGTCCCTTCTAATTTTCCCCATCCTTAAAAAATAAAGTTATAAAACCCCTAGTGTAAAACATAAAAGAAAGGTTTTTTGTTTGTGTTCTATTTATAAGGTTTTTCAATTATAGCTGACATTAGAGACCATCTTTATAACCTTGAACTCTGTAAAAATTTTCTAAAAATAGGTCACAAAAGCACTAATTATAAATAGGTTTTTACTTAAATTAATATTTTAGCTCCTATCTATCCCTCAAAATATACCATTTAAGATCATCAAAATTCAGTGCATGGACTGGGAGAAATATTTGCAATGAATATATATCCAGGAGGACTTACTCACAGATTATATAAAGAAATTTTAAAAATACCTTAAAGTATTGTTTAAATGGGCAAAGTGGTTGAATAATCACTTCACAGCTGACATAAATTTAGAAATGATATGGAAACAAGCAATTGGAGACTATGAAGGATCATAATGTCAAGAGATGGGTGACAGGTCATTCTACTATGTGTAGAGACTAGCCTAAAAAGGAAAGCCTTTCCCTCTATACACCAGGAAGCTCCATTGGAAGAATCTAAGCCAATTAATAATGGGCAAGGTCAAGAGCACCCTCAGAACTGGGGACCTCTTGCACATTCTGACCTGTGAACACAACCACCTGTGGGCCTTTCCACGACTGCTCTTCTCTCGTGTGAATGTGGGGTTTGAAACTCCCAGTTCTACTGCACAAGTGGGACACACAAGCACATGGGACAAAGAGTAGGAGAAATGAGTCTCAGCTTGTGACACCCAGGTCATTTCTGAAATGAATGTTACGGTTCATGGAGTGAGCAGCCTGTGTGGAGGATGTCACTGTACCTCTGGATCTTATATACCACATAACACATACAGAACACGCTGTTCCTGTCCTGCAAGCAGAGGCTCCACTGTTGGCCAATCATGTGGTCAGTCTCTTCAGGGACATTAGCCAGGATGGGTTTAAATCCTGAATTTTATTTAAATCAATAAAATTCATTACAAGTGACACGTATTTTAGTTATCAAGTTAGTGCACTCAGGGATAAAAGCAGAAATAAAGAGCAGTAGAAAAATAAATACAATGAGTTCATTTTTACGATATGATTTGTAAAGAAAAGACACCTCCAGAATTTGCCATCTTGTATAAAATTTTTGTTTGGAAGTGACTTGCTTGAAAGGAACATTTGCAAATCAGTAATAGAAGGTAATTTCTTTTATAAATATGATTTTGTTAATTTTTTTAAATCTTGAAAAATTAATCGACTCAGAAATTGTTCAAGACATTCAGTCTGAAATGTCAGGCCAAGCAAAGCTTTTTTAGAGACAACAATACTACAATCTGCGTTTAAATTTCTAGTTTTTAGACAATATAAAATAATTAAGTGACCAAAATTAGCCTCCTGACTGAAACAACTAAAAAAACCTACAAAATAGATATATGAAATTATTTTCAAACACTGGACATCACTTAGCATGGGCTTCAGTCCCTGAGAGAGAAGAAACAAACAAGCTGAGACCCATACCTACCGCAATAGCCTATGGAGAATTTCCAACCTGCACGCAGGGTGTGTGAACTCTGTTGGAACCTGATGGTCATCTTAGGTTGAGAAAATCATGGAGCTGGGAGGTCCAGGCAGCTAGAGTTCACAGGGAAGTTTATAGGAGAGCACAAAATTGTACAAAGGGAGAACTCCTTAGTTTTTCAAAGTCTGCCCTCAAGTCTTCAGCTGAGTATTGATCAGCGTATGTGTGTGAGGAAATGATCTGAAATCAAAGTAATCACCAAAGAATAGGGAACAATTCTGGGGCTCACATAGCACTGGTACTTGTTCCTGGAACCATTATGAGAGTGAAAAACCTCAAATTCACTAGACATCAGGTAGAATACTCAGAAGGATATTGCATCAATAGTGGGACAAAATAAGCCCTAGGCCAACAGATGCTCTGGTACTCCCTAATAAAGCTTATACATAGTCCTCAGAAAGATAATACTGTTTCTGAGTAAGTTAACTATATCTCAGAAAAGAGCATAGAAAAATTCATAAGCACATATAAATGTTGTGTAGCCTTAAGCTAAAATTAGACTGTTTGGCATCTAAACAAGAGTGACCAGCATGTTAACAAGCAGAAAGATAAAACCCATAACAAGGAGAATAATCAATAGAAGCAGTCCTAAAAATACCACACATGATTGAATTCATGAAAAAGACAGTAAAAGAGGGTCGCGTCCCGCACGACACAGGCAGTGGGGGAACAGGAAGGGCGGTACAAAGTGGTGAAACACAGCAGCCAAACATAAGTTTCAAGCAGGCCAAGGGGCTCCGGCCTCATGGACTGAAAGAGAGCCCTGAATCGAGCCACCGTGTAACTTTATTGGTGAGCATACAAGGAAGTGAAACTGGTTATTCCATCGTCTGTGCGTAACGTTGCCTAAGGGGCTGCCTTTTTTCCAAAAGTCCCCATTGTGTTTCAACATGCATTGTATCTCTATAGGAACTTATAGCCCCAAGGACTCAGTGTACTGAAACCCCCCAGGGAGTTGACTCAGTACCTAAATCATTCCTGTTGGCACATGACCGACATTGTTCTTTCAGGTCACCATGGGAGCAACGTGGGACACAAGGCAGCCAGGGGGTTGATGATTAACCTCAGAGAGGGTGAGGGGCTGTGCCTCACCTCCGCAGAGCCCAAGCTCTGTCCTGTTGGCCCCTATGTGACTGTGCCTGTCTTAGGTTGTTCCTCCCTTGAGGAATCTTACCCGTCATTGACTAACCAGCCATCCTCTGGGGCCATGCAGGGTGATGAGAGGTATTCTATGCCCCCATGGCCTCCATGCTTAGCTCCTGCCTTAGAAAGTCATGGGCAATGCATGGGGAGACAGATGGTTTGGCAGTTGGAATGCAACAAAAGAGTTTGAATACTTATATTTTATATGTTCAGAAAAGCACAGTAAAGACTGAGCATATTACTTAGAGAAAGGAAATATATAAAAAAGACACAAATGAAAATTCTAGAGATTAAAACTATACTGTCTGAAATGGAAAATATGCTAGATGTAATTAACAGCAGAATAGAATTGCAGAACAGATTAATAAATTCAAAGGCATCACAATAGAAAGTCTTTCAGATGAAACAGAGAGAAAATTGACTGAAATAAAATGACCAGAGAAGAAATGAGCTATGGGACAACTTTAAGTGGCTTAAAACATGTGTTATTCTAGTCCTCAAAGGAGGGAGTGAGAATAAATATTGGAAGACTAATGGTTATAATTTTTATAAATTTAATGAAAACTATAAGCCCACAAATTTAAGAAACTCAACAAAATTCCAGCACAAGAAACATGAAGAAGAATTAATTAAAAAGAAAAAAAAAAAGAAACATGAAGAGAACTACACCAACGCACCTAATTATTAAATTACTTAAAACCAGTCATAAGATAATCTTAAAAGCAACCAAAGGGGAAAAAACACATCACATTCATTGAATCAAAAATGAGTGGAGAACAGACTTCTTCCTGGAAATTATGCAGGTGAGAGAAGAATGAAGAATCTCCCTTAACAAACTGAAAGAAAAAAAAGATCCAATTCTATAATTCTATATGGAATGAAAATATTTTTCAAAAACAAAACTAGTTAGAGATTTTTAGTCATACAGGAGCTGAAAGAGAACAACAGACCTTCATGATACCTACCCTCACTAAGAAATCCTTCATGCAGAGAAAAAATGACACCAGATGACAAGCTGGATCTACACAAAACACTAAAATGGTAAGTTCATGAATAAATACAGACAACTTGTTCCTCATTTTAAAAAATCATTAAAAACAATTTATTACTTACTGCCCAGTTACAATGAATTATTAATAGGTAGTGTATGATCTGTAATATATGGAGGTATAAAATATATGACAATAGTCCAAATTCTGGGAACAGGAAAAAGGTACCACACTGTGGTAAGGTTCTTATAATACGGCAGACGTTGTTAACTGGAGATCAGGCAATCGGCATCCTCAATCAAACAGCAAACAATTGAAGAAATAATACTTTAAATAATAATTAAAATAAAATTAACTTCTAGTAGCAATGTAATTTCCAACTTGGCTTGTAGCCGCACATGTTGTGAAACATAACTTACACGGTGTTCCTCTCAGAAATGTATAATCTGAACCTGATAGTGAGGAAATGGTTAGGCAAACACAAATTGAGAGACATTATGCAAAAGACCAGCTATGGACTCATTAAATTATAGCTCCATTCCAAGAGGGAGAACTCATTCTTGACTGGTGTGTTCTTATGAGTATCCTGGGCCCCAAACTCATTATTTGACAGCAACTTTGGCCTAGAAGCTTCTAGTAGATTTGGAGGCAGAGGCACAATATTAGATGATCAGACACTGAGGAAATGGCTAAATGGATGCTTGCTTAATCATCACATGTGTCCATGTATGCTACCTTCTCTCTAGAGATGTGGTGAACCAGTCTATCTGTTGACAAGTTACTTCCTGATGAACTTCTCAAAATAGAGTGAGACAGAAATAACCTGTGGGGAATATCATCCCTCTTTGATTGATTATGATAAAAAAAAACAAACCCAGAGCTCAAAGGCATTCTTTGAGATTGTTGGGACATTTGAGGAAATTTGAATAAGTACTGAATAACAGATAACATTACAAAATGATTAATTTTTATGGTTGTGATAATGATGATATGGTATTAGGAAAATGTCCTCATTCTTAGATGATTCAATCTGAAATCTCCGTGAATGAAGCATCGTGATGTTTTCAAATGGTTCAATTCAAATGATTCATCAAAATTTTTATATATAATTATATAATATAACTATCACCCCAATAAGTCTAACAATAAAAATGAATTTAAAAAAATAAATAAAGTGTTCAGCCTTTTAAAAAAACGTAACTATATTATGTGTTATAGTATATATGGTCAATTTCTACATAAATTTGCATATTACATATGTATATACACATATTATTCCTATAATTAGGGATAATTAAAGCAAATGTGGAAAAATATTAACAGGTGTTGACTCTGCTTAACTGAAAATACTAACTTTTCAATCTAGAGGAAGGCTATATGATGGCCATGATACTCTACTTTAAGTCTTCTTTAGATTTTCACTTTTTTATATTGTTCATCTTATTGGGGTGACATTGGTTGGGAAAATTTACATAGGATACAGGTACACAATTCTACAGAACATTGCCCATGTGTTGCATTATGTGTTTACCACCCAGAGTCAGTTCTCTTTCCTTCACCATGTACTTGACTTACCCTCCCTTCTCTCTTATCCCCTCCCTTCTCTCTTTCCTCCCCCCACCTTGCCCTCAAGTAACCACTAAACTATTGATTCTGTCCATGAGTTGTAGTTCTTTGTTTCTTTCAGTTTTATATTCTACATATGAGTGAAGTTACATGGTTCTTGGTTTTTTCTGTTTGACTTATTTTGCTTAGCAGGATGATCTCAAGTTCCTTCTATTTTGTTGCAAATGAAAGTATTTCATCTTTTCTTATAGCTGAGTAATATTCCATTTGTACCACAGCTTCCCCATTTAGGCATCTATCGAAGGCACTTTGGTTACTTCCGTGACTTGGCCACCGTGAACAGCATTGCGATGAACATTGGGGTACAAGTCTTTGTGGACTAAGGTTTTCAAATTTTGGGGGAAGATACACAGAAGGGGGATTGCTGGGTCATATGGTAACTCCATTCCCAATTTTCAGAAGAATACTTTTTCATTTTTCAAAATAAAAAGTTGTGGGTTCTTAAAGCCTTCTTCTCAATGCTTGAAATTTTAAAGATGTTTCTGAAATAGCCATTTTCAGAAGTACTATCACTTAAACCCACTCCTCCCTGGATACTACAACCCTAGGCATCAGGGAGTCCATGAAAGAAGACACCCTCTGTTTCCAAGTAAACTGTTGCAGAGAATCAGCATCAAGTGTTAGAGCAAGAAAAGAGAGGGCTGTTTATACCATATGAAGTGAAAAAGAGAATTTACCCAAGACTAGTACTTCAATAATTCAAGTTTTACTCACACACCTATTCATGGTGGTAAAAAACAAAAAACAAAAACAAAAACAAAAAACAAGCTATATAAAAATGTTCACCATTATTATCTCTGAGTAGGAACATTATCAATGGTTTTTCTTAAAAAAATATGCTAACTTAGAGTAAGTGCAAATTTCTTTTACAGGGAAAAATTTTAGGTAAAAAAAGTTAACTCAGACCATCGGGCTTTCCTTTTAGCCACATAGCCTCCCTGCAGCTTAATGCTCACACTATTGGTCCTTAGAAGTAAGTCCATTACAGCCCTTCTCTACATATTAGCCCTTTCAGGGTTTTAAGAATGACACGGGAGCACAAGCTTGGACCAGGAAATGATTTGAGGTTGAAGCTGTACATTGATACCTATTTTCCTTCTCCTACCAAGCCCCAATAATTCCTCCGAATACGGTAAAGCTGATGAGTGTTCCTTCAGTTTTCATCAATTCAAACTTCCCTTGACTAACACATAAAACTACCTCATTTAAAAAAATACGTAATAGTTCCTAAAATGGTTCACAAATTTATTTGAGACAAGTATTGTTAAAGAGATGAAAAAAAAGTAAGTGAAAAATATGTCCTTTTTAATTTTTAACCCCTCCTCCAGTCCTAAGGTTTTCTCTTAAACTCAGTCCTCAATACTCCCCCTCCCCATTCTGCAATTCTACATGGTCATGACAGAAAAGTGCTGAATTTGCTTCCTTCTCTCTCTATTTGTAGAGAGCATTTCATTCAAGGAAAAATTATCAAATCATATTCTCCAAAATAAAGAATTATAATAGCCAGATGCTTGGAAAGGAAAAATTTACTGACATGTAAGAAGATAAGCCAATATACTGTTCTCATCAACCTTGTCCTCAATGACTCCCTGATTTCTCCAGTTGTGTTCTGGGATCTCTCTCTCTCTCTCTCTCTCTCTCTCTCTCTCTCTCTCTCTCTCTCACACACACACACACACACACACACACTCCTCCCATATCACAGATATAACCACACAGACACACCAAGATCCAAGAGACTCTTGTATTAATAGTATTATTTACATGTCTTTCTCATTCATGGGTTCATTTGAACCTTAGAGTCAGTAATTATCATACCCATGCTACAGATGAGAATCTGATATGGAGAGTAGTAGCAGAGTACAAAGAACAGCAGGTATATCTGTGCAGTGAGACTCATAAAAAGTTCTTTTTATGGAGGTCGGTCGTTCACTGGAGGGAAGAAGGAGAAGACATTCCTGGGAAGGGGACGAGGTGAATAAAGCCCTGAGAGGAGGGGGACTTGTAGATGGCAACACAGCAGCAGCCAGAAGGTCTACCCTTACTCATACTGGTAGAAGGGTGGCACAGAAGCAAATCCATTGACAACTAGGATAATGTTGAGATCCTTTGGGTCAACCACAGATTTCAGGGTAAATTTCTGTGGAATGCTGGTCAGGAATAGAAAGAGCTGAATGCGGGCCAGGCCCTCTCCAACACACATTCGTTTTCCTGAAAATAACACACACAGGGGCTAGATATTCTTTGAATACTGTAGTTGTGACTGGCACAAGGATCATGTACAAAGAGCAATTCTAAGAGCCTGAGAGTGTGTACTGTGTACATTATAACTAATTTCATGACAGTATCTTGAGCTCCTGAAGTACTAATGTAAATGAACTTCTATTACCTATTGAGAAAGGGAGAAAGTAGTCAATCTTCTTAAAGTTGCTGTTTTCATCCAAGAAGTGGCCAGGGTCAAATTCCTCTAGGTTAGGGAATTCTTTGTCATCATGTAGTACGGAGGTCAGAGATGCTATTATGGTCATGCCCTTGAATAAACAGAAAAAGGTAATCTGAGCTAGAGAGAAATTATGGAGCTGGAAGAAATGTTGAAAGGTAGTTAGTTCAATCTCTTTTAATCTATAGATGGAGAAAGAAGTTTAAAGAAGTTCAGTAAAATTTCTAGTCAGATCAAGTAATAAACAGCAACGAATTTAAGGCCAATGGCAGTGACTTTGGTTACTAGGGGCTGAAAGTAGAGAAATCAATTGGTTGCAATAGGAGGATGAGAGAACTTTTTTGAGTGATAGAAATGTTTTACATCTCAATTATGATGTTATATTACTTGCATATTTTTGAACTCATGGGACTATACATTTAAAAGGGTGAATTTTATTTTATGTAATGTATACCTCAATTAAAAAAATAGAATACATTGTCACAAAAGCATAAACAGTGGAAAGTAAGTCTTCCATCCACCTAACCAAGGAATCCAACGTAGACCTTCCAGAAACAACTATTTCCACTAATTATATGTGCTTCCAATAAATACTACCTTCCAGAAAGACTCTATGCTTTCAAGCAGAAAAAACCATGTATACCTTTCATTTTCCTCTTTTCTTTATCAAAATTCCAAGTAATCTATTGTACCTGGATTTTAATATTTAATAAGATAATTTTGATATTGTCTCGTATCAACACATATACATCTGCTTTATTTATGCTGCATAATCTGAATGCCATTATACTACTCCTAACCATTAGATAGTTTGCAATATTTCTTTATCACAAGCAATTATTCAATGAAAAACATTTTGGACATTTCTCCATTTGTATGTTGAGTAGATAAAAAGAATTTGAATTCTTGCATTATATTATATTTTATATTTTAATAGATACTATCAAATTATCCTACAAGATGGGTGTATTAATTATAATTCTGGTAGTAGTGTATGCAAGTACTCTTTATAAGTATCAACACCATAATATTTTAATATCTTTTGAACCTTTGTCTTTATCTTTTTGATTGGTAAAAATTACACTGTAAATTTAGCTTACATTTTGCATATAGTAGCTGGCTTAACTCTTGCAATATGCCACTGAGCTAAATAAGATAGGTATTATCAACAATTTGGTAATGAAAAACTGAGGCTTAAAGGGACAAGAAATTTGCACAAGATGATAGCTTAGAATAGTAGAGCTAGAGTTCATATTGAAATCCTCCTGACTTTTGTATCAGATAACTTGCAGTTATGAATACCTACTGGAGTTTTCCATCTTCAGGACATGTTTGGCAGAAGGCAGTACTTGATTCATTTAAAAAGTGCAAGTGCTATCTCTTTAATCCCTCTGCTCTAAGTATGCAACTGTGATTCGGATCCTGCAAGTTTCTGTCTGGGAAATAACATGAACACCTGAAGAGAAGTATAATCTGGGCACAAGAAATACAAATGACCGTTCTGCAACTCAGAGGATATCATCTTTCCTCAAAATTGTGTTATCAACCATCTCAAAATTATCGTAGGTGGACAATCGTAGCCTCTTTCTACTTTTCAGTGTCAGCCCATAGTATGAACGTTTGTTTTCTTGGAGACTCCTTAAGTAAAAGCCCTGGAGACGAACATATTCCCATTTTCAGAATTGTTCAATTTTTCAGAAAGGTATGATGATGTATGTGCTGCAGATTTTATGATACTCTCAATAAGAGTGTGGGATAGTACCACATAATCAAACATATTGTTATTTCTTTAGAAAAAAATGAATATTTGAACAATAAATAAAAGTATAAAGAGATTCACTGAAGTTAAAATAAGGCTTTAGACACCAGAGGAAATTGTACCAAACTTATTTAAAATTATTTTTCTTAGGCTTTTAGTATTATAGAAATAAAGATAAGGGATTTCATACCCAGCATTAAGAAAGAATCTTAGATCTGTGCTATCCAAGGATTA
This sequence comes from Lyroderma lyra, assembly GCA_004026885.1. NCBI lineage: Eukaryota > Metazoa > Chordata > Mammalia > Chiroptera > Megadermatidae > Lyroderma > Lyroderma lyra. Next base: position 54,703 of record PVJL010006669.1, on the reverse strand, counting down.
GCCATAGACCATATATGGTAATTTATATTTAAATTTATTAGAAGTAAATAAAATAAAAAATACAGCCCCTCAGATACATTAATCACATTTCAGGTATTCAATAGCCACATATGACTGATGGCTGCTGTATTGGACAGCACCGATATACAACATTTCCATCATTGTAGAAAGTTGCTTGAACCAGGCATCAGCAAATCATGATCAAGGGGCCAAATCCACTCAGCTATCTGTTTTTGTACAGTCCACAAGTTAATTTTTATATTGAAAAAATTGAATTTTAAAGTTGAAAAAATCAAAATTATAATAATATTTTGTGGCACTTAAAAGTTATATGAGGGAGTTCCCTGGTGGTATAGTGGCTAAGTCTTTGGCATTGTCAACACTGCAGCCTGAGTTCGATTCCCAGCCAGGGGACCTTACCCACATAATAAGAAAAGTTATATAAAATTTCATTTTGGTGCTCATAAATATTGAAACACAGCCAACCTCGTTGGTTTGCATATGGTCTTTGACTCCTTTCATGCCATAGTGGCAGAGTTGAGTAGTGACTACAGAGACCTTACAGCTAACACAGCTTAAAATAATTATAATCTGGGTGAAAACAGGGAAAATTTTGCCAACCGCTGTCATACATCATTATTGCCATTAGGTGGTTCCAACCTGTAGTAGAAGAAATCAGTTACTAACTTATTGGTAAAAGGATAGGTGCCACTTGATTTGTAGATTTCTTCACTGGATGATCCTACACAGAAGGGAGTGAACAATTATCTTGGTCTCTAGGCTTTCTAGGCTCAAAAGACAAGAGGCACAAAATAAGCAGACACGGAGAAAGATGAAAGGGTGTGCTCAGCAGATTCAGAGCACTCCTAAAGCAGGTCTTGAAAGCTGATGAGCCGATGGGTGAAACTGGCAATCTCTGAGTCCTCAGTTCATTGTTTTCATTTAGTTAATTATGTGGAGAGAACCAAGTTTTGTTAATTCTTCCCCTTGCCCTCCAACATAAAAAGAAGGCTTCTCTTGGTTGTGTCTTTTCATTAATAACTGACTAATTGCTGTCCTCAGACCTTAATATTAAAAAAGAGAATTCTTTTCCTGATCATGTCCTTGGTGGAAAAAAGAGTGAACTTGATTTCCTAATGCTTGTATCAAATCTGTGACTGGGACAAGCCCCATAACTCTTAGTACTAAGTTCTTAACTTCCTCTTGCCCAGAAGATGGCAATAATAATTTCAACCTTAAGAAATTCAAAATCCTCTTTGAAATGAAAATAGAATTTATAGTTATATTATTTTTTATTTTAATATTAATACACGTTGGTTTCAAGTGAAATAGAAAGGCTTGTAGCATATTATTTGAAGTTCTGAATAAATAAAGAAAGCATTGGAAAGTTAGTAAGACAAAAATTAGTCTCAAGATTTCAAAGATAAAAGAACCTCAAGAGAGGTAGGCAGACATCTATATAATCACTCTTAGATTGTGTTCACATTCAGTTCTGAACAAAGTAAAGAAGTGTTACATCATTCTGTCTGCCTGTTTGGATAGTGATAAACCCTCTCTGGAAAAGGGGGAAGGAACATCATCTGAAACTCTGCATTTTTTTCATAAATACTATCTGGTATTTAACCAGAAATTATTAGGTATTCCAGCGATACCACTAAATGGATGTAAGAAGAAGGGCAGGAGGAGAGAAGGCAGTCAAAATAGATCTACCTGTGTTTTATTTCATCAGTAATTCTCACCTAATTTTATGAGTCAAATATAACCTTAATATTAGAAATATGACAAGAAAATTTTGAAGAAGAAAAATCGAGAATCAATCTCTTTTATATCAGGGCTGTCTGGAAACAATTCAGCCATAATGCCTCAATTTTTTTATATTACCTGGTTGGATGCTTGCAGACAACCCTCATACATGTAATTAGTGGAGAAAGGGAAGCCAAAATATACAATCATGTCAATAGATGTGGAGAGTCCATTAAATAAAATTGTACACACATTTATGACCAAAAACTTATGCAAAAAGTAGAGAAGAATAACTTTCCAAAAATACACGTAAAAATCAAGTTCAATAGTGAGATGTTAAACCTCTGCCTTCTTCTGGAGATCAAAAATAAACCAGGAGAAAAAAATAAACATGGAGGCCTACTATCACCAGTTCTATTCAACACTATCCTGGAAATCCTACTGCAATAATACATTAAGAGGAATTAAAATAATGAGAATTGGAAAATAAGAAATAAAACAAATATTAACCCAGAGAGCAGGACTGTGTACTTTGAACTTCCAAGTGGAATTACACACAAATTGTAGACATTGATTAGTAAATTTAGCAAGGCTGCTAGAAATAACATCATAAAAATAATAAAATAAATTATATTTCCATTTATGAGATACAAAGAAATAGAAAAGGCTTTTGAAAACCTATACTATTATTATATAATAGCATTAAAATGCTAATTACTTAGAAAAACAACAATGTGCAAGCTACTGCACTGAAAACAAAACATTATTGAGAAAAATTTTAAAATATCAGATAAATGGGTAGCATATATCATATCCATAAACTGAAAGATTCAACATGTTACAACTCAAATTGAGCTATTGTTTGAATATCACCTGATAAAAATCCCACCTGGGGAGTTCCCTGATGGTGTAGTGGCTTAAGGCTTCGGCTCTGGCGCTGTCAGTGCTGCGGCCTGGGTTTAATTCCCAGCCAGGGAGCTACCCACATACCAAAAAGAAAAAAAAAAAAAATCCCACCTGATTATTTTGGGATATTGACAAACTGATAGTAAAGTTTCTTTGGATACATAAACAGCCAAGAGCAGCCAAAACCATCTTAAAGGAGCACAATGAATTTGAAAGACCTACTCTGCCAGCTATCAATTTCTAGTATAAAGTTTTATAGCCCTGTAAACAGCACAAAATTCATCTGGCTGCCACACATGATATTTACACCTTTCTCATCTTGTGTTGGTAGAGTGTTAGACTCATACTGTGAACTGAGGAACTTCAAGATCACTGAGGTCAGTAGAAGAGAAACACATCTTACCTTGGAGATGAGGTAGTTTTTGAATTTAACATCACGTGTCACCGAATGGGGCAGGCTGGTGGGGATGAGGTCAATGTATCTCTGGATCTCATGCACCACGGCATCTGTGTAGGGATTTGGCTCCTGTCCTGCATGCAGGGGCTCCGGTGTCTGCCAATCACACTGTCAATCTCTTCCTGGATTTTAGCTGATAAGATACAAGTAACACTGATGGAAATGCCTAGAAGTACACCAAGACCTATAGACAGAATCGCTGTAAGTACATATAGGTCTCTTATAAGGTAAGCATTAGAGTAAATCTGTATATTCCTATATAGTATTAGTATATAGAATAATTAATACATCTGGAAATGATGGAATTTTTCAAAATATAAAGTCAGTACATAATTAACTCAAGAAATCACTGTCCTTACTAAAGAGAAATAGGAATCAAATATTAATTTTATATTAACATAGTATATGGTATTTTAAAAATTAAATTCTAATGGACCTATAGGTATGCATGAGTTTATGTGTGTGTGTTTATGATGATACCCTCTTTCTCCTCCTAACTTCCCAAAGGTGGTCACTTTGAACCATTTTAGAACTTGGTCCTGAAATTTACGTTCATATTTATAAATACTGACTTTATTTCTATTTCAATTTCTATTTCCTTATTTATCCGCTTTTAGACAGTATCTCATGAATTCCTGGTGTAGCGATAAGGATTTGCATCTACATATCCACCCCATAAGAAACACATACAGACATACTTGTAAACATTTACACATGTCCAGCCGTGTGTACCCGTGCATGTGCGCACACGCGCACACACACACGCACGCGCACGCGCACACGCGCGTGCACGCGCACGCACGCACGCGCACGCACGCACACGCACACACACTTGCCCTCGCTCCATTTCCCAGAATGTATTTATACCACAATTTCTGGTTATACCAATATTCATCGTTCACATCATCCTGATCATGTAAGTATTGTTCCCTAGTAAAATAATTATGATTATGCTTTATTTTTTTAATTCATTTTTATTGTTAGACTTATTGGGGTGACATCTGTTAGCAAGGATTACATAGGTTTCTGGCATACAATTCTACAGTGCATTCTTGGACTTAACTGTGTCTCTGTATTTCAATTAGTCATTTTCTATATCTCGGTTTAAGATTATTTTCAAATGTTCAGGTAGATGTTTGAAATGAATAATAATTTCCCAATTATTGTGAAACCTCACACATTGATCACTTCTTTCTTGTTATTGGTGTCTCGCCTGACACTTACTTTTTCTATTTGCCTTTGAAATGGGCATTTTCTAGGCCTGGTGCCCAGCACCCGCCCTAACAATTTTATTCTCCTTCGTGAGGTCTCCCGATTCTTGGAGCCCACAACTTCCTCTGACTTGGTTTTAGTCCTTTGGTTGGAGAACATCCTCCAGTATCTTTCTGATAAAGGGAAAGAGAGGGTAAATTTTTTGGTAATGTAATTTTCTCTTTCATCCTGGTGTTCTGAATTTCTGTGGCCCTGGGCCATGGCATGAATGTTTTTATTTCATTTACTTTGCTGAACCCTTAAAGTGAATTTTGTTTCTACGTGGCAAATGTGAAGATCTTTTCTATAGACCTGATCACCCTCTGAAAGATATACCTGGCTGCGCAATTTCGGGAAGCAGGGCAGAAAAAAGAGCTAAGAGGTCAAAATTCAGTAAGTAGACTCTTACTAACTTTCCTCTTCAGTCCCCTAGGTCACTCTTTCCCTCTCTCTGCCCAGTGTCATTGAGTGTAGGGCCACTTAGGCTCTGCTTCTCTGAAAAGTAAGCCTTTTTTTCTGTGGGGAAAATCAGTTACCTGAACAAAAGGAGTTGTGGATGAAACCTGGGCAGGGCTAACCTTCTTTTTCAAATTCATTCTACCCTTACCTTCTATGAAACTTGGTTCTTCCAAATAAGTGAAACTTATGGGGATGGTGGGAACACAAATTACCTTTTCTTCCTTGATAAATCTTTCTCTTTCCTCTGCTGACATTTAGGTTACAACATAATCCTCTCTGCTGACTGACCACACTTCAGTCTGCTGTGTTTCAGAAATTTGCTGAAGATTTGTTGGACATTACTGTACTCCTTCAACTTTTAAAACACTATTTTTTACTTGGAATTAGATTTTAGTCATTTCAGTAGGATCTTGACACAGGAAAAGATAATGAGGACTCGTATGGCTAATCTGGTATTCATAATTTAAAGGTAAATTTCTGAAATAAAGTTTTTCATAAAAGTTAAAATTATCATCCTAAAGAAAAATTCTTATTTTGTCAACACCATTTTTCTGAACTCAGATTACTAGAATAATAAATTCCTTTAGGCACATACCCTGCCTTAAAGCAATACATTTCTCTTGAATGTAAAATTTTAGAATAGTTCCCTTTCACAGACCACCTGACTAAGAGCAAAATTTCTACTTATTTCCACTTAAGCTTCAATAAGAAGAGTTTTCATTTTCCTACCCCAGCAATAAAACCACTGCATTTTTAGAATGAGGTAAGATTTCTGCAAGAGTATGCCTACCATTCAAAGTGATGTCTTCTTAAAAAAAAAAAAAACCCATGTGCGAGCTTAGTCAATTTATATTTACTGTGCCTGCTACAAATCGCCTCCTTGAAATCCAGACACTGTGCCATAGCTTTATTGCTTTTCACTGCCCATACTGTCCTCTCTTCTCTACTTACTCTCTTCTTTTTCCAAAGTTGTCTCATTTTTCTCCCTTCATCAAACATGAACAAATTAGAGCTGATGGCATAGAAATTTAAATAATGAAGCTTTTCTGAAAGAAACAAGATGGAGGACAGTAGCAGTGCTTTGTCAAATTCTGTTTTGAAATTCATTCTGTTCACCATATGTAGCCATACCTGTGACCTCTGGGTGCTTCAGTAGCAGCAGGAGTCCATGTCTCATGGTGGTGCTTGTTGTTTCTGCACCAGCATAAAACACATCAGATACAGTGGTTATCAAGTTTTTAACAGTAAATTCAGTCTGTTGATTGTGCTTTTCCTAGGAATAATTTGATGCAATTATTTGTCACATTAATTTGTCAGCTTACTTAATTGCAGTGAATCTAAATAACTAAGGATGATTTCTGCTCAAGATGCAGAGTAGGTAAATGCTGTGCTTGCCTCTTCTCGCAATGAAAGACCACTTCGTACTCACTAGGATGGCTAGAATAAAAAAGATAAATAATGAAAAGCATTGACAAGAGTGTGGAGAAATTGAAACCCTCTTACTCTATTGGGGGAATATAAAATATTTTATCCACTTTTGCATCTATGTATTCTTCAAAGGGTTTATATAGTTTTAGCGCTTATGTTTGTCTTTGATGCAGACTCAGTTTCTCAAAGATTAAACAAAGAGGTACCATGTGGCCCAAATATTTTACTCCTTGATATATACTTCAGATAAAGAAGAACTATGTCCCAAAAATTTGTTAATGAATGTTCATAGAAACATTATTCAAAATAGCCCCCAAATGGAAAAACTAAAATGCCCATCAACCCATGAATGGATAAATAAAATGTGGTATATCCATACAATGGAACATTACTCAACTGCAAATGGAACATTATTCAACTGATATATGCTGTAACAATGATGAATCTTGAAAACATTATGCTAAGTAAAAGAAGCCAGTTACAAAAGACCACCTATTACAAATTTGACTTATGTGAAATGTCCAGAATAGGAAGATATACAGAGATAGAAAGTAGTTTAGTGGTTGCTTAAGGCTGGGCTGGTTGGGAGAAAATGAGAGATGATGGATAAAATATATGGGGTTCTTTCCAGGCCAATGAAAATGTTCTAGAATTGACAGTGGTGATGGTTGCACACCTTTGTATATAGGTGATGGTTGCACACCTTTGAATATACTAAAAACCACTGAATCGTACACTTTAGTGGGTAAATTGTAAGATATGTGAATTATATCTCAATAAAGCTGTTATCAAAAAATTTAGCCAGACTAAAATCAGTAGTAAGGCATAGAAAACAATGTTATTTTAAACAATTGTACTCAGAAAATAGCTGTTTGAAATTGAAATACTGGACACCTTAGATCCCTCCTTGATCTGCAATTAATGAATAGGCTTCATAGCATTGAGGAAACCCCTCTATATGTTTGCAAAATACGGAGAACTCATGTAGGTACATTCTTCTAAGGAGGAGTTCATACATTTGACCAGATTCTCAAATTAGAAGGACACACAAAAGGATAAGAATCATTGACCAAGCACAAGAGAAGGCAGACAAGGGAAGTGATTTGTTTCTTTACTCTTATAGAAACCATTCCATCTTCCTAATACCATGCCATCTACAACACATGATTTGAGAGTCCAGCTCAAATTTCTTGCATTATGCTTTTATTAAAGTTATCATCTTCAACATTTTTGGCCCCTTGCCATTTTGGTCTTCTCACTAATTTTTTATTTCTGCCTATTGCTACAAAGTGGTTGAATAAAATAACAGTGGCCTCAGAGAAATGATTTTCTTCTCTGGATTTAGCTCTGAAGTGTGTTCTAAATTCTGCCTCAGTTCGATGAGAACCCTGCACCCACACAAGTATCCCATGGTAATGATACTGGTATTCCCCTTTTCACACAGTTTTTCAACTTGACCCTAATCACTATTTAAATTCATCATCTGAATCTTTCCTTTGGTTAAACTTCTGAAATAGAAAATCTGTTCTCATTCCTGAAATTTCCCACAAAGTTCCTATAATTTGGCTCTCATCATCTCTCTCTACTAAAACCTTTCATCTGTAAAATCCCTCTAAAACATACTTAACCACACTCCAAGGTCTTTCCAAGTACAGCATCTTCACTTCTCAAATTTATCTCATGCCTGATTAATTTTTCTAAAAGTTTGCTTCTTCTTTGACTTCCATAGGACTGCATACTTGATTCTCTTCCTAGAGCTCTTGAGACATGACAAAATGGACAACCTTGATTTTGATTCCCCAGTATTCCCATGGTCCAGACTCTCATAAAACCTAAGTCTAAAGAAATGAAATATCTCTCAGCTGGTCCTTACACTTCATTCTCTGTACAGATTGTTCAGGATGTTCTAAAGAAAGATTATTTTCCCCTATTAATTACTTGTATTCTGTTCTTGTTCTGGTTTATGCATCTACATGATCAAATAAAAACTTTCCATGCCAACATTTCTGTTTGCAGGCTACTTAAGAGACATCAACTTCCATCCCTATATTTATCCAAATTCATTTTTGATTATACTCAGTTAAGGCCTCTCTCTACCATCCACCTAAAATCTTTTCCACCACACAAATCTGAACCTCTGTATACACCATTTAGCCCACCTGAATGTCCACCAATGCAAATATTTTAAGATCTATGTCAAACCTCATGAAATGTAGAAAGTCTACCTAAGTTAAGCCATTTCTTTTCATTCTTCCATATACTGCGTGCAATGTTCATGTTTATTTTCATATTATGGCATAATAGATTGTATTTTATAACTTGTATGTAATTGTTTCCACTTCATCTGATACATACATTCTGTCTCTCAGGTAGATTATTAGTACCTAAAGAACAGAGTCAATTCAGTTTTATGTCTTCCAAGATGCTTGATGCAGATTCATGTACACAACAGGTACTTAAAGTGCTAGTCAAGCATTTTTTGCCTGATTATTTAAACATCCTTTATAACTATAGAATTAAATAATAAACCACAAAATTACAAACAATCAAAATTTACCTCTTCCATTTTGATCAGAAAGCAATCAATGAAGTCCTGAGGATTATCAATGTCCAATGATTCTTGGTGTTCTTTTATTTTCTCCCCAAAATAACTTTTTAAATAAGTAACATTTTTAAGACATTTGTTATGAATAATAGTCAATGGATAATAGTCAATGAGAGCAGGGAAATTATTACAGACCTAAAAGAGAAAAACTCTGTTTACTAAATACATTTCTTGAAGACATACAAGGGCTGTTGGAAAAAATCCAGCCATAAATGCCTCTATTTTTTCATATTATATGGCTGGATGTTTTCTTGACAGCCCTGGTTTTATTCAACATATTTAGATCAATTAAAAAAAGAAACTTTTTACTGTACATATAAAGTAACTCTATCCTGACAGAAAGATTTGAGGGAGAAAATTCTGACCAGAGGATCAAAGATGATAGCCATGTCCTATATTCACAAACTGTTTTTGTGGTATAAAAGCATATTTATATCAATTATTTGGGGGTGTTTACATCAATTTCCCCCTAAAGCCTTGATATAGGATAACATGAATTACTATTAATATGATACACATTTTATAGGATGATAACAGAAGCTAAGGGAGTTTGGGCCATCTGATATAGAGCACAAAGCTAGTTCCTACTGTTTCTCTTTCTATGAAGCAGCCTCAGAAATGAAATCAGTATTTCAGAATTGAATGATGTTTAAAGATATCATGAAATCCAATTGAACATTTTATGGACAAAGTAACTGTGCACAAGAGCAATTAAGTGATTTCTTTGATGTTACACAATTGTCTTGCAGATGGAATACGGGACATACCAGCTCAATACAGTGTAAAATTGGGATGTTTGTCAATGGTTAATACACCAGAAACCCATTGATCTGTCATCCCTAACCCACTTACCTTGTCAGCTAGAATCCTAGCTGAAGAATTATGCACCCCGGTTCTGGTCAGTGTTTTCTGGCAGCATCTGTGGTCTCAAATGTTCTCCCTCCTTGATACCCTAAATTAGGATATTTCTGCCAAGTAATGTGATGAAGAGATCTCTAAGTGTTGGTTGGAGAGCCACCCATGTGGGTAATGAAAGACTTTCCAAAAGGACCTGGCTGTTTATTGAGTGCCATAGCCACGTTTTTAGGCAGTAACTAAAGTATGTCATTGTGACTGGGGTTTATTAATAAAAGCTGGACTTTAGTGGAGGAATCACTGGACAGGGAGTCATTGGCTTGAATTTCAGTTCTATATTTGGACATTCATGTGTGTGTGTGTGTGTGTGTGTGTGTGTGTGTGTAAAACAAAGGGATTGGCCATCTTTCCCATATGTTCCCTCCCTGAGTCTAAGCTCTGGGGAGGACTGTTGTGTGCAAACATTCACTGCATAGCTTGGTCCATATAGAATTTGGCACCTGTAGAGAATATGCCATCTCATGAAGAAAAGATCTTGGCCTCACCTGGTTCCATGGAGAGCTCATAATATTGAGGATTTCATGGAGTTTTCCCATCAAGTTAAGAAAATTCTGATCTGTATAAACAAAACAATTCTGGAAAATAATGGAGCAGATCACATTGCAGGGGGCACAGCCCAGGATAAAAGTGGGATCACAGGGTGAGGCTAGAGAATTGGAAATATATTTTAAAAAATTATTTAAAATACAAAAAGTCTTTGTCTTTGATATAATAGGTAAAAGGTAACTTTTGAATCTTTAAAGCAATATCTACCTAGAAAGTTTCTTATTAGAAAAATTACAACATGTATAAAATCAACATATCACTTTTTCCTTAAACTTGAGTGGATCATACATCCTAGCTAGTTCAATAAATGGTTTCAAATACATGATTCATATCCATAGATTTTACTTCTACTCCATAGTCTGTTGGCTTCTTTTATAAACACCTAATAATTCAAGTTATCAGCATAGAATTGCATCTGTCTGCAAAGCTTGTAGGCAATTAAACACTGGCAGAGAAAGTAAATAATTAGTGATCTGGAAACTTTTTATAGGTACCAAATAGTCAATTAATGAAATATATATCAAATATATGTCAATTAATGAAAGCATATACCAATTATTTAATGCTCCATGAGGATGTGAGGGGTCTTTCCTACCCTGTCCTCTTGACAGGTATTCCCCAGTAAAATGTTCCAGAATATATATTACAGACTTAAGCTATGAGAAAACAGTGCTCTTTAACTCTGAGAAAAAGAGACTCAAAAACTTCTTAGCTTCACAATGTAATGATGTGAAAACAAAGCTGGGACAGGACTGGATTAAATGACCTTTTATACCCACACTGTATGCCCACACGATGACAGGTGTACACACACAACAGGCATAGACACACAAAACCTCCCTTGGCTCTCTGCTTCAAACCTCCCTCCTCCACTTGAGGGCTGGTAGTCACTACACATATGAAAGATTTGGTCCTCCTGAAATGTTTCCAAGGATGTCATTAGAAAAGAGAACAATCTGGTTAAGGTCAGAGTTAGAATATGGTCTCATCCACCATTGGTTTTTCTCAGCTCCTCCACCAGGCAGCGGGCTTCCTCTTGCACGCGCTCCTCAATGCTCCTCTTCCCCATCCCGAAATTCCGCAGCGTCATGAGCGTGAAGCGCCGGATCTCCTTCCACGTGTTTCCATTGCTGAAAACGATTCCTACCAGGAGGGGAAACAGAAACTTGGAGGGAGGTCCTAGGCAAGGAGGGGGACACTGACCCTTCGCAGCCACACAGATGGACCAAGCTTTGCTGAGATCTTCAAATTCCAATTTTCCATCCTCCCCACCCCCTTACCAATGCTGAAGGTCCACATGTGCACACTTACCAAGTCCTTTATTAGCTTTGTCAGCTATTGGGAAACTTCCAGAAAAGTCCTCTCCCAGGTCAATCAGGGCTTCTTTCACTGCTTCATACCCATGCAGAACCACCGTGGGCTTCATGCCAAAATACACAGTGAATACGGGTCCATAGGCTTTTGCAAGCTGGGAAATGAAAAAGAGATTTAAATATTAGCAAAAGAAGTCACAATTTGTGTCTATATTGTGAATGCTTCAGCTTGAGATTATTATCCTTTTATTGACGTTTTTATTCTGCCACACAATTTCAAATGATCACAGTTTTATACATGAATATGATGTTGATTGATAGAGCGGCCATTTATGGAGGGCCTAGCAGTGGTCAGAGCCTTGGAACACACATTACATTTCATCCTCACATCGACATCTTGAGCAGGTTTATTTGCCCCATTTTACAGCTATCTGATGTCCAGACTCTGATGTTACAGAAACTGATGTTCCAGGAATTTAACATTCATTTCAGTGTTTCACAGCTAATAAATAGGAGACACATACTTGCACCCTGCTTGGTCAGCTTATGCCTTCTGAGAAATTTATCAATCCTCAATACCCACCGTAGGACCCATACCCAGCTGATTCCCATAAGTATTCAGATTCAGTAGCCCTGTGATGAATATTAGAGATCTATATTTTTAAAATCACCCAATGTGACTCAAAGGCCCAGCCCAGTGTGTCATCATTGGTATGACTAACACAGATGCAGTGCCAGAACCTGCGATTTCTTTCACCTGCAGCATTAATTCATAGGGGAGAGACAGCAGCTGTGCACAGAATAAAAAGGATCCTGTTGCCACCCCACTGTTCTGACTAATTAATTCTTTCTTTCGTTCACTTTATCATGAATGCACAGATATTTTCTTACCATCAGACATAATTTGCTCCTTCAGAGAAGTTTAATTATCATGGCTAATGGGGGAGAAAAACCCTACAAGTTATATAGTAGACAACTTTTTGAGTGAAATTTAAAATGGAACAGATAGTTTTAATACCATTTATCTTCAGCCAAAAATTATATTAATAGCAAATGACCATGCAACCATGAAGGCACTGCACTCATTGAGGCTGCAATGGTCCTGAATTCTGCCACTTCCCCACATAATTAAGGCCACCCTGCAAAGACCTAAATATTTCTGTTTACAAAGATGCATTCCTCTGTTCTACTATTTCTGACAATGATACATTTAAAAAGCAATAGAAACATCAAAATCCACAGGAAGTTTTTGCTGTAAAATGCTCCATGTTAGCACTTCGCTTCCAGGAAAATATTTCATTTAAAAGTAACAATTAACTTACTTATTTGTTGCAAGCCGGGGGGAATATAAAGCATACTTACGTTGCTTAAGGATTGGCTGATGTTCCTCACATCTATCTGCAGGATATTTCCAATAATAGGGAGAGGAGTGGGGCCAGAGCTCTGTTTCCACAGTGACAAGAGAAGCAAACAGAAGAGACAGAGCACCAGGATGACAACTGGATCCATTGCACCTCTCTCTTCTCACTTAGACAGCTGGGAGCTTAAAATAAAAACTTTTATAACATACTCTGCTCTTCAACATGTGCCTCTGTGACTGGTAAGGTGATTAACCAACTAGATCTATCAAATTCAACATCTCTTTATTAGAAATTTTGACCCACTGGTCTCATTCTTGACAATGCTCCACCTTAGAGATTCTGGTTTAACAGGATTGGGGAGGAGCCCAGGTGTTTTTCACTATGTTTTAGAACATCCCATGTAATTGAGAGCCAGTAAAGTAAATACATTGATCAAAAAAATTGTTCCACATTCTGGATTCTCAGATTAACAACCAGTTGAGAATTTATAACTTTGGGGGCAATCTTTGTGTATAAAAAAATGTTTATCAAACACTAGTATACTTTGTCCTTGAAAATGAAAGCCTTTTGAAATATGGGGGTTATCCTGAAAGTATCCAACCATGTAATATGAAAAATAGAGGCATTAATGGTGGATTTTTTCCAGACAGCCATCATGTATTATGTACTATACAATATATTAATATAATGTACTAACATTATGGCTAGCTAAACTAGGGAACACAATTCATTAATCTTGAATGTTCAAATATGCATCAAGTGATTAGCTAAGTTTACACATTTTTATTTATTTTTATTTATAGATTTATGTATTCTAAATTAAATTTATTGGGGTGACATTGGTTAGCAAAAATACATAGGTTTCAAGTGTACATTTATTTCTATAATAAGTCATCTATATCTTGCATTGTGTGCTCACCACCCAGTCAATTCTCCTTTCATCACCACATATTGACTGCCATTTGTGACAACATGGTGAGCAAGGTAAGTCAGACAGAAGGAATCAAGAGCCAGAAGACGTCACTCACAAGTGAGATATAAAACTGAAAGCAACAATACATTTACACATCTCTCCCCCCACCAAAAAACATTGAAAGGATGAATTATAAATTATTATTTTTCAAATGAAAAAAGGGAAAATCAGAGAGAACAGGACACACAACCAGTGTCACACAGCTCATAAGTGACAAAACTGGGATTTCAACTTATTTTTTTCTAATGCCCATTATGCTGTGCTATGGCTTACAATGCAGCTGCTTCAAACACAATTTTAAGGAAACAAAATTAAATCCCCAAAACATTTGTTTCTCTGAATGGGCACCCCACTGACAGTACACAAAATAATAGGCTTCACGTTAAATAGAAGCCTTTATCTGACTCCAAGGATAAAGGGGTCATAGATTCTCAAGAGACAAAATAAAAGATGGAGATGATCCCCCACCATCAATGCAGGGGTGAAAACTTGTGCATATCACTGAAGGAAGAGCCCATGTGAGAGAATTTAAGGGAGAGGCTTGAAAACCCATGGCACCCCCACCTCCCTGTCACCTCCAAAAACATTGGCTTCTGGTCCTTTTTTGGAATGTCATTGTCAGAAATAATGGAATGAAGTATGCACAGCAAGGAAGGGAAATTGTAGACAGGACAACAGGCATGGATTCTGTGGAGGATGGAAGACAGGGACGTCATTGAACAACTCATAGCAGAGAACCAGCATGAGATGCAGATGTGAGCATGAGACAACATTTAGTGGTCATGAGGATCCAAACATCACTAGAATGATGTATACAGATTACTAGATTACTAACAGTAATGCTTGTACAAAGACATCATATTCGTTAAAGATGTCATTATATCAGTCCTAAAATGATTAGGGCAGTTATATCTAAGCTCTTTTAGTACGGAAAACTAAGACATGTCAAGGCCCATTTACAACATATAGTTTAACCCATCATATTAAATGGGAGACTGACAAATAAATCAATTACATCTCTTTTGATACACTCAGTTACCTTTGCCTAAGGTAAAACTATTCCCATTTTAATGATTAGACTGCTGGGCTGGAAGTTTCAGCACCTCGGCCAAGGACACACACCCTGCAGTGCGCGGAGCTCGGGCCTCACATCCCCCGTCACGAAAGTTTCCTTACAAGCAAAACATTGAATTCAAGCCAAGTTCCTCAGCATTTACTGAGTGTGATTCAGTATTCTGTGACTGACCTTAATCAGTAACTATGAAATAAACATTTTTTGAGTCAATATTGCAGCACAGGTGGACTAAACAGGGGTCAGAAAAGTTTTGTTTTGTAACCTTTAGAACTTGAGTGACTCCAGGCATAGGTCATCCCTTTACCCAGGACAAAGAGCAACACTAATTTACTGCCTGGCTCACACAGCTCTGGACTTTGAAAGACCTGCATTATCTTATGTTGGATACAATGAACTCAATGGCTCTCTTTAAAGCAACCATTTCATTCCTTGAGAGACCAGGTCCCTGCTCTGCTCCTCCTTCCCCTTGCTGAGGCTTCTGCCTGGCCCTGTCTCTCTTTGTAGAATGAGTCATGGATGGTTAGAGACAGAAAGGATCAGAAATCTTTAATCTAATCCCAACGTTACTTGTTGGAATGAAGGATCGGTGATGAGTGAGTTGAAATGTCACAATACAATCTCATTAGTTCAAGACTTTGTTTTAGAATCCAGGTTTCTAACTTCAAGTTCAATAACATCTCACATGGAAGGGACTTCCCTCTGCTTCCTAGACAGACAGCCAGGGGGGACATCTGTGTGAAGTCCTCCTCAGTGACAGGGTAGAATTATCACTGCAGCCTCTGCCTTATTTTTCCTAGTACATTGCTTCTTCAGAACAGTAGGCCAATACTTCTCTTGCAGGACATGTGGGAAGTAACAAGACGCTGAATCGTGAGTGCTTTGCTCCTGGGTTTCTTACCTTCGTTGTTCAGGGGCTTTCTCATAACATTTTGCTGGACATCATCTTCTTTAGAGAGATTGAAAAGCTTGCCAATTCTGCTAGCTTTTTTGGGCCCCAGGTGATGAGCACAGCAGTATCAGTGAGACCGGGAGGATTTTTCTCTCATCCTTTCTTTTACAATACCAAATTGAGAACAATCCAGTTGGCATCTACAATGCAACCCTGGACAGATTTGCACTTTTTTCCCCCCAGTCCTACTTGAACTATTACAGGAATGCCCTCAATTCAGCACCAGAAGGATGTGGCCATGGGTCCAGACACCCTGATTCACGGGGAAACCTTGTTTGTCATTTGCACTACTGATTGGGACCATAAAACCCTTCCATCATTCACCAGAGCATCAACAGCAACTTCTGTGGCCCTACACTTCTCATAAAAGATACTAAGTTTGCATTCATCTTCTACTTCATTGAGTTCTGGGAGCCAGTGGCTGGGAAAGAGATGTTCAGCTTCATCCTGAAGCAGCTAACCACCTCTTAGGTGCTACAAAAAAGAGCATGACTGGATTCTTTGTCTTTTACACACTTCCCCATAAATCTTTAAGAAATCCCTTACCCATTAACACAGCAATATAGTCCAGGCTCATCTTATACTCCTCTTCCACAGCTCTTTCATCAGCAATTTCTCCACAGAATTCTGATTCTTAGTAAAAAAATATGTGACTTAGAAGTCAAATCTGTGTATGAGGTGTGCTTATTGCTATGAGAAGCTCCTAGGCCTTCTCAGTGAACACAATTAGGGAATATATGCATATAGGGATGTAATATGGATATTACATGTATACATTTATACTACATTTATTACTATATTTATCTGCATATACTGGCTAGCATAATATTATATTGATACATCCTATTCAAACCTAACTCCAAAGAAGTTTTGCCTTTTCTATATTTATACCTTCCTTTGCTGATAGTGATAAACTTGTCTCCCATTATCCCTGATGCATCTACTTATTTAATTGATTTCCCTACAGGAACCAATCTTGTATTTCTGCCACCAACCTTCTCCAGGGAAAAGATGCTCTGCTTAGCCTGCTTTGCCTACAATACTCACACTAGGACACCCCTCCTTGTAGACCCCCCTCCTCACCCTGATAAGGTGTTGCTACTCCATGCCAGACCTCCCCTAGGTGGGGACGCTGCTTAGGCTCTGATATGCTAACCTGGGGCACCTAGCTGTGAGGAAGCCCTCCTTACCCGGCTCAGCCTCTGGTTCCCCATATCAAGGGGCCACCCTCACGTGGACACTCCTATCAACATGGGTGAACTTTGGCTCCCCACACCAAGCAGTTCCCCCACTTGTCCTTGTAGGTACATGCCTCACTTTCTTGGACTGTGACACCCCATGCTTGGCTACCCCTCCATGAAGATGCCCTCTTTGCTCACCTTGACTCTGGGTCCCATTGCAAGGCAGCCTTATCCTCTGTATCAATACCCTCCTCTCTGTACCTGAGCTCTGACGCCACAACCAATAAACAACAAATAAGTAATTCTCAATCATAGAAATACAAAGACATTTAAAATGGGCATAGGACTTGAAAAGTCCTTTGTTTCACAAAGAAAGAAACAAAAGCATGAGGAGCACATGAAAAAGTGATCAGCATCATTATATACCAGAGAAACACTAATGAAAAGAACAATGATACCCTATCCGTACCCCACAAAGAGACTACATTTTAAAAGACTGAAAACAATGAGAATCGGCGAAGATGTGGAGAAGCTAGAACTCTCATACTCTGCACAGGGAAATGTAAAAAATTACATCCACTCTGGAAAAGATAGGTGTTAAGTAGAATGAGGATTCCATTTTTCTTTTACTGAAACTTCTCCTGCTAAGTTGTTTTGCAGACATGGTTCAATGGACACAAGGGTGAGAAAGCCAATGGATGCAAACAGTATCACCAGGTTCCAGGAATGGGCTAACTGCAAAGTTGTGGAACAGAATGCCTCCCCGCTAGGACCGAACCTGGGTGTTCCAAGATTGAGAACTACCCCCTTGGATGCCCTGACCCCTAAATGATCCACACCCTTCCCCTCTGGGCTGATGTCTTTCTTAGCCTCAGCTCATTTGCACCCAGATGTTCAAATAAATAGCTTTGTTTTGCTTTATTTAAACCTTGTGTGCTCCCCTCTCAGCCCAGACCTAACACTAGGTAAACATCATATCCATGTGACCTGTGGGGACCATGGTTGACAATGACAGGCAGTGGGACAGGAGTACCTGCCTCCCAGGCTAATGGGTCAGCTGTCCTGACCTGTCCTCAGCATCCCAGGAGGGCAGCTTCAAGGGTTTAGAAAGTAACACCAGCCCCCTACCCTCACTTCCAACCCCATCTTGAACTTCAGCTTCTACATTTGTACACAAGGCTCTCAGCTTCCCAGTACTGAGAGCATCCTCTCTGGGGAGTGAGATCATGGCTCGCATAACCTCCAAAACCTCCTAGGTGTTACTTTTTCCCTGGGGTTAAGCTGTACGTGGGGGAACATTCTGTGGAGTCCACAGACTTCACTGGGCATCCTCAGGGAAAAGAAAAATAGCCACTCTACAAGCAAGTCTTACATTTCTGTATCAAGGATTTCAATTTTCAGAGCTCTAAAACTTTCTGTGCTAAAATTCCTTGTTTTCACTGCTCTACCTTCTTTGTATTCCTTTTCAGTTTCTAACTTATTCTTTACAGTATTGATTTATTTTCAGATGGTTGTCATAGGTGTTAAGTATTAAATGATATGAATTTTCTTCATTGAATAATGTTATCTCTATTCTACACATTGGTTGTAGTATCTATGTAGTACATCTATTGGTGTAGTATCTACACATTGGTTAGTATTTTTGAAGTATTGTGTATTATTGGTTTTGGAACGTTCTTTGATCCAAGAATTATTTCCAAGCAGTTGTTCTATTTACTTTACACTTTGTTTTTAATTATATTCAAATGGGGTTACAGGAAACGTTCTCTATCACACTACATACTTTTTTTCAGAAGGTTGAGGATCTTTTCTAATGTTACATGGTCACTTGATTATTATTAATAGTTGTTTTGTTTTGTTTTGTTGTCATTTGAAATTTCATCACACCTCTATTCTACATAGACAGCAGTTTTAGCCACCGATTGAGTCAGCAGAACATTCTGTGGGAATCTCCAGAGATAATAAATAAGTGATGTCTTTCTCTCCTTCCTTCCTTCCTTCACTCATTCATTTATTCCTCCCACAAACATGCCTGGAGCCCTGGGCCTCTAATCCTGGCCAGGCTCTGCCCTGGGTTCTAGACACAGAGGGAGAGTGAGGACAGTTGTTGAAGGAAGGGATGTGACCCCACATGGGCAATAAGAGGAAGATCATTCCAGGCCGAGAGAATAGGTGCAGAGGACTGGGTGGAGCTTCTGGGCCACAGAGATGGCAGACCTGAGGCAGAAATCACTAACTGGGATTAAATTTGAGCTTCTACAAGTGGTTCCTAAGGCATCTGTTGATCCCAGTGGCGTGTTTCATAGGAACGATGTGCTTCCCAGTCTTCTCATGGGGTGCTGCTTTCCTCTCCACAGACCCTCCCCTTGGGTGCCGGACCAACCTCCCCCTGCCTCTCCGTTCCCCACCTCCTGTCCCCTGTGAGTCTGCAGAGGGAGCTTCTGGCAAGAGGATGCGCTACCCCCCCCCCCCCAGGAAGGCTGTGAGCACCCCTGCGAGTCAGCTCCCACCAAGGGGCTTTGTCCACCTTTTGTCCATTATGGCCTGTTTTCCCCCCAAACAGTCCTTTCCTGACTATTTAAGTGTTAATTTGTGCCTTCCTTCATGACACTAGTCATGAAATTACCAACACACTGACAGACTTTTAGGTCTCTGAGTTTCTTATTTTTCTTGAAAATGTTGTGGAACTACAATATATTATATTTTGGAATAGAAAGCTCATTTTTTTGCAAATAGTTTTAGTTTCATCTTGAGAATAATATATATTTGAGGATTAATTCAGAAAACTGAGTCGTATCCATTATATTCTACCTCTAGAAAATGTAACTAGCAGATATTTTCTGATGAGTCAGTTTATTCTTCTTTAAACTATAAAATACAATCTGTGAGCAGTTTAATCTTCAAAGACACTTGAAATAGAAGAATACTTTTCTCCATTAATGTTTTTATCTACCGTTGTTACAGAGAGAGATGAAAATTACTTCATGGTTACAATGAATTATACTTGAATTTTGACATGGCTAATGTGTGCTGATGGAGTGGAGAGGGCAGACTATGGAGTGGGGAGTCCAGCAGGACTCGTGTCCTCTGCCAGTGCAGGGTTCTGAAAGAGGCTGGAATAATGGTAGACCTTCAGTGAAGAAGGAGGGGAGCTGGCACTCCTTGCACTGCCCCTACTCAGCAGGAGATCTGGTGGTCACTGGGGCTTTCAAAGTCTTCATCCAAAAGATAGGCCTATCCAAATTGGTGTCTTTGGGCTTCACATGCTGATGTCCTCATTGGCATTGTGCCCTAAGGGCTTGGGTATGAGGACTTGCTACTGGAGGACAAGGTGTGGAGGCAGCTCTGCCCAGCAGCAGGGCTGAGACAGAGTCAAATACATCCCCAGGGTAGGCATGTGGGAGGGTGTGGGATCAGAGAACACAACCAAGGTTTCAGGTATCTAGGAAAAATGTTTAGGGTCTGAGGTCCAAGCCTGTCCCACACTATTAACAACAGGCCAAGCTGTGCTAATCCTGAGTCTGGTTCAGAGTCACAAACATTTAAGGCACAGAGGCTGTCAAGAGTTTTCAGGGCAGCTGTGCTGCAGATTGTTGGTGTCAGCTAGATCACTGGGATGGAGGAATTATACACCATCTGACCACCACTGACTCTCAGCCTCCATCTGTCCTGGGTGCACCTAGGAACTGCCTATCAGTCTGGAAAGCTTCCACCAGGAGTAGCATCTTTGGAATCAGGATAAACAGTTGTCCAAAGCTGTCTCCAATAACTCATTCTGAAGCAGAAACTGTGGTATTGTAGAGCAAGAGAGGCTCTTTCAGTTGTCTTCAATAATGCAGTGAGAGAGCTTCATTCTATTCATGGTGGAGTAACTAATTGGTCTCACTTCTCACATATGTCAATTATTAAGTCTGGGCAGTTCTTTCATAACAATTCACAAAACGCATTGAACAGCCACCCAAATCATATAGATCCTAGAGGGATTACATGAGAAAAAGAAACTATAAGAATTGAGATCTCTGAAGTATAACTTTCCATCTGAGGACAGACCTGAAGGTACATTAAGTATTAAACTTCACACAAATGACACAGGTCTAAATAGAAAATCTAAAATGTCATGTTGGCCAAAGAAATTGATTTTATAATCAATATCCCATGAATTCAACATTGAGTTCAGATGGTTTTCCTCATGAATTCTGTCAAATTGAAGGAAGAAACAATACCTACCTTACACCAATTCTTTTAGAAAGTAGAAGCAGGAACATTTCTTGATGTCTTGTAGAAGACTGGTTATTACCCTGACATAGTATGTGGCAAAGATATCACATGGAAATAGAATTACATACTAGTATGTTTCATGATCATGCTCACACTAAGTCTACAAAATATATTGGTCCAGCAACACATGACAAGGATAACATCATGACCAAGTGACATTTATGAACAGGAATGCAAGTTATCCTTTAAAAATTTAAATTTGAAACCCACTCTTGTTAGCTAAATAAAAAAGACAAAACATAATCTCATTTATAACTGTCAGTTAAATGATTGGAAAAAATTCATCATGAATTTATTACCTAAAAACTACTCACAGCAAAATTGGAATAGAAGGAAATTTCTCCCATGTGATTAAGTACATCTGTAAAGTCTTGAGCTAGCATTATTTTTACTGGTGAAACATGAAAAAATTTCCCCACACTACTGAGAACAAGGCAAGCTCTCATCACTTCTACTTAACATTAGGTTAGAGGATTTTGTAAGGGCAGTACGTCAAAAAGAGAAAACAAGAATGTTGAAAAGATTTAAAATGTCCTCTGTTCACAAAAGACCTGGATTTATATGTAGAAAAACTAACAAATGTGTTTTTGAGAGCTACATTAAAATGTACCCATGATTTTTTAAAAAACAGGTGTGGGAAGACACACAAACACAGAAATGACTGTCAGGAAGGAAAAAATGTTTGCTCGCAGTTTCTTAGAACCGGAGCATGGCACAACACTAGGCCACATGAAGAGACATCCAGGTAGGTCAGGAGGCAAAAGTGGGCTGAGGGCAAGGCATGGGCAAAAGCCTCTCTCATGGTTTTTGTGGGGGGAACAATTGGCGAGGAAGGGTAGGTATGCTAAGTAAGCTTAGTATTGGCCATTTCAATAATTTCCGCTGGCTCGGAGGTGTAGGTACTGCCCCTGGTTGCCTGGTATCTGACCATGGGCTGATTAAGGCAGAGGAATAAGTCATGCTCCAGAGTAAGAGCCAGATACAGGGGGCGCACAGAGTACAGACTCGGGACTGGTTGGTCTGCTTATCAAATGCAGGCCCCCAGGCAAGTCCTTTACCACCTTAGAAATTAGCTAACCCTGGGAGGGACAGTGGGACCCCAAATGTCAAAACATCACAAAATACAGAATAAACTTGATTTATACAATTGTTCTTCTGACGGTTTGACATCATCTTAAGGAAACTTGGGAGTGATAATAGTGGGGAGAGAGAGAGAGAGAGTAGGGCATAAGTCACCTTAAGTAGCATAGAAAGTGTTCTATGAGAGTAGAAAGGAGGACCAAACATAGAGATATAAGGAGTCCTTTTGGGCTTGCCCATAACTAAGTTCCCATTCATATCTCATTAGCCAATAAACTGGATCTGAAATCTTACATATAAGACCACCTGCTTGCCTCCACATTTGCTAAGACTTACATTAAACTATTTTCATTTACCCATCAATAAAGGAGGTTTAAAGGATAATAAATATAGTTTTAATTTGTACTTTTCATTTTTAAGATCATTTCATATGTTTATTAACCATTTTCATTTCTTCTTCTTCAATGTGTCTATTTAAATCATCTGCCCATGTGTTTATTACTTAGAGGTTTTCTTGGCATATCGTGTAATAGAAAAATAGCCAGTTGTAGAATAATATGTGTAATACATACTTATGTGAAGTATACGTGAATATATACTTATGCACATACATAGATGTATTTATACATCTATCCCCATATGTTACCTAAAAAATGCATGCCAAAATATAAACAGATTTCTCTAGGACATTGGCTCCCAAGCACAGATGTACATGAAAAGTAATCAGAAATAGTTAAAAAACAAAAAAAATGCAAAACCTTAGTTATGGAACAATTAATATTAAGTTCTTATCACCATTAATGGAGACACTTCAAAATTAGATCACATTAGGGAATGATGATTGGTGAGGGCGTGGCTATGAACCCTACCCACAAACTGCTCTTCTACCGATCATTACACACAGTTTCAGAACAATCCATTTGTTATGTTTCTAGAACTTCCTCAAACATATAAATACATCTGTAGCCAGACTGTTTGATCAGTTTAGTTATTTTTTTTAATTCATTTTTATTGTTAGACTTATTGGGGTGACATCTGTTAGCAAGGACTACACAGGTTTCAGGCATACAGTTCTACAGTGCATTGTCAGCTTGATGTGTAATCAGTTCACCACCTAATGTGACTTCTCTTTCCATCACCTTATATTTAGCTTCCCCCCTCCTCTCCCACCCCCTCCTCTTTCTCCCCTCCCTGACCCACTCATCCCCAAATAAACATTAAACTATTGATTGTGTCCATGGGTTATTTATTTCTTCATTTCTTTTTTCTTTGCTTTCAGTTTTATGTTCCACATATGAGTGAAGTCATACAGTTCTTTGTTTTTTCTGTCCGGCTTATTTCACTTAGCATGATGATCTCCAGGTCCATCCATTTCAGTTTAGTTATTGACTGAGTAAAAGTAAGTGCATTGTCTTTAATTGTGATTCTTTTCAAATAGTTTTTTATCTAATGTTTAAATACCTGATCATCGTTATCAGTATTTAACTATGTCGCAAATATTGTAAAACTCAATCTGTGGTTTGTACTTTTAGTGTAGTAATTTTTCTTTCTTAACTTATTACCTCATTTCCACTATTTTACATTAAGATAGTCACTGAGGGAGTTCCCTGGTGGTATAGCAGCTAAGCTCCAGCGCTCTCAACGCTGCGGCCTGGGTTCGATACCCAGCCAGGGAGCTACCCCCGAAAACAATAATTAAAAAAAAAAAAAAAAAAAAAGATAGGCACTGAACAAAAGTGTCAGTATTTAAAAAAGCTGTTTTAAAAACAAGGGGTACAATTTGTAGAAACGAGTTTAAAAGGGGTACACGAGTGGGAAAAGGTTGGGAACCACTGATCTAGAAGATGTGCCGACAAGGCTTATGGGCGATTCCACTCCTCATTTCACGCACTTCAAGACGGAAGGAAAAATGATGACAATAATTTGACTAGCATTAGCTGTCTGTGCTTCAGAGATGACATGACACAGAAGACTTCAGATCATAGCTTCAAACTGCCCTTTCACTTTGATGGCCCACCCTTTCTCACACAGGAATAAAGCAGAGCTTGTATGGGGGTGGCACATGGCCCAACCCCCTGACAACTGGGGCGGTGTCTATGTCCTTTGGGTCAATCAGAGATTTCAGGGTAAATTTCTGTAGAATGGCTGTCAGGAACAAAAACAGCTCCATGCGGGCCAGGCCCTCTCCCACACACGTTCGTTTTCCTGAAAATAACAAGCATGAGTGATTTGTTATGTTTTGAATTGTCACAAAATACAAGCAGTATATATTTGATGAATAACTGACTAAAGGGCTGGAAAAGGGGTTAGAGAAACAAATGGATACAAGGATGAACACACGTGCTATTCACCTAATACCTTTGTGGGAACCCCTCAGTTAACAAATACTCCTTGAGTTTCAGCTCTATGTTAAGTACTACATTATGTACTCACACATTATAACTGATCTTTTGACATTTCCAACTTCCATCAATCTTTGTAGAAACATTTAGACAAGCAAAGTGGGTTGAAGAGAGAAGGTCTAAGATGAGGGAAGTCATATATCTGTGTTTCCCTTTCCACCTCTGGCACAAAATTCAGCCAAAGACTTTTTTTTCTTCATCCATGTGCTTTCAAAGGCACATGTCTACATGTGTCACTCCTCCCTTTAAAATATTAAATGTCTCCTCCCATCTCTCTTCTGAAGTGAGGTCCAAATAGGTGTAACTGGCCATTCGCATTCCATTCCCATCCCAATGTTCCACGTCACTTCTTCCATGCTTCACGGCCTCCACTCTCAGCTCCAGCCTTGCCCACACCTCATCAATCTAGTTATGCCCAAAACACCGACAAAGCTCCTAGTTCTGTCTCCTGCTGTTCCATTGGGTTTGGTGAAATTCTCTCACACTTCCTTCAGGATCTACATCCCACGTCTCTCTTTATGACCTTTGTAATCCACTCAAGCAATAGAATTTTGCCCTTTTAAAAATTTTCTCAGCATCATATTCATGCTTTAATTGAAGCATGAATCACATTAAATCATAATTCTCTGCTTATTCATTTTTCTACCATGATAACATGTATGTTCCTTCAAGGGAAGGCTCTGTCTTTGACATCTTGGAATGTACCAGGCAAGACCCAAAGCAGGCACCAAAACACATGGGATGAATAAAGGCGCCTCCATAGCCAGACTCAGCACACCCACTGTAGCTGTGAAGACCCAACGTAAGATATATGGTCATGAGTAGAGGAAAATCAAGGCACTCTGGAAGCACCATAGGTGATTCTGCCACGTTCTCAAGGTTTCCCTAATGCTGCAATGAGTTGGCCGGTTCTGAGCTCCTTGAGCTTCAGCAAATGTCCTGCTCCTATGATTTACTCTATACAAGTGCCCTGCCTTCTCTTTTCTCTTTGCTCCCTATTCCCTGTGAGGCAGCTCAAATTTCCTTTCTGCTGTTAGAACATTGCTTATTCCATTTTATGCCTCACTGTCAGGTATGAGAAGGCAACTTCCTCTCTCTGATCTGCGCAGCCTGTGTTTTCCTCTCCCACAGCACTAGTCTTACTGGATTACAATGATCTACTTACTAACCTGCCTCTCTAACTACTGTGTGAGCCCCTTTGGTGCCCATTCCATGCTGTGGAAACTTGTAACGCCAGAGCTCAGTCTGGGCAGTGAGAGATATCACACAGAAGATACTCTAAGTTGTGTAGCTGTATACCTTCCTCATGGCAGGTGGGGAAAATCTAAATGAGTTTTTTTTTTTTTTTGCTGAGAGCAATTCTTAGGTAGTAGAAGCGGGATTTAATAAACCTATTCTCGAGCTTCCTCACTTTGGAAGAACTGGGTCACCTTTCCAAAGTTCCAATAAAGGGATATGTGGTGTGGGGGAAGCACATGGGCACTGGGAGTGGTGCTTGTGATCATGTACAAAGGACAATTCTACCAGCCCCAGAGTGGGCACCATGTAAGTTCCAACTGGTCCCCAAAAGGCATCTTGTTCCCTTAAGTACCTAAGGAAATTAGTCTTTCTTACCTGCTGAGAAAGCCATGAAATAGTCACTCTTCTTAAAGTGGCCATTCTCATCCAGGAAATGGCCAGGGTCAAACACCTGTGGGTTTGGGAATTCTTGGTCATCATTCAGAACAGAAGTCAGAGATATCAATATGGTTGTGCCCTGAAATGAACAGATGAAGAGAAAAGGAGTTATAAAGAAATCATGGAGCTGGAAGGAGTGTTACAATCATTTAGTCTGATCTTTTGATCTATAGATGAAGAATCCCAGGTCCAAAGAAGGGCAGAGGCATGTCCACACAGACAGACCAAGCAATAAACAGAGCGACGAGCTAAAGGGGCCTCCAACAGCATTTAAAACACTGATTACTCCCCCTCTACTTGTCGTGGCATTTGGAAACCGGTATTGTGTAACCCTCCGCTCTGTTTCATACAATGATGGATACATGTTGCTACATATTTGTCCAAACACACAGAATGTACAACACCAAGCGTGAACCCTGTGTAAAGATGAACTTCAGATAATAATGATGTGTCGATAAAGGCTCATCAATTGTAAAAAATGTACCACTCCGGAAGAAGGTGTTGATAGTGAGGGAGGCTGTGCATGTGTGGAGGCAGGAGCTATATGAGAAGGAAATCTCTTTACCCTCAGCTCAATATTGCTGTGAACCTAAAACTGCTATAAGAAATGGTCTAGACCTCCAGGTACAGCAGCCATTGAGGAGCAGCAGCCATGGCTCTGGGCTACCCCATGGCTGTGGACCTCAACAAGGGCCGCAAGGTGACCAAGAATGTGAGAAGCCGAGGCACAGCTGCTCCTGGCGATGCCTCATCAAGCACTCCAAGTTCATGTGGGACATGATCCGAGAGGTGTGCAGCTTTGCCCACTATGCGCGATGCCCCACGGAGCTAGCTGCTCAGGGTCGCTAAGGACAAGGGACCTGAAGTTCGAGAAGAAAAAGGTGGGGACACACATCCGTGTCAAAAGACGGGGGGAGAGAGAGAGAGAGAAGCTGAGCATCTCCTCTGTGCGTAATAAAACCTTAAAAAAGACTATAAAAATTATACAATAATAAGAGAAGGAGGAGTAATTCTCTAATTTGATTTTTAAAACACTTTAAAATATACACAAATATCATTCTCAATAATGAGATATTAAAGCCCCACCTTTTCCTGGATATCAGAAATGAAAAATACCCACTGTCACTTCCATTCAACACTATCTTGCAAATCCAGCTAGTGTGATAATGCATTAAAGAGAAATTAAAGTCATGAGAATTGGAAAATAAGAAATGAAACAAATATTAAATCAGATTGTAAAATTCCACACATAGAAATTACAAATGAATCCACAAACAAATAATTAGAAATGACAAGTGAATTTGGAAAGATTGCTAGATATAAAGTCATCAAAACAATAAAATCAATTGTATTTTCTTTTTTTTAAAGTTTGGTATTAATTTTATTCTATTTTCTGTATTAACTTTAGGTACATCAAGGTTTATTTCCACAGGCCTCAGGAAATGGGTAGAAGTCACAGGATAATATCTGTTCGCACCAAAAAATAGTTGCATATTTTGGTGTTTGTCCTAGAGGGGAAAACTGAAGTTTACACTAGCAATGCTGTGCAAGATTCTTAAAGACCTAAAACCAGGCAGCAGTGGAGATTTTAGTCCTTTCTTGAACTAAAGTGCTCAGACAGAAGCCAAAAGCTGTCGAGCATGACAGAGCAAAGGAAAGAGAGCTGAGAGGTGACAGGCACCTAGCATGGAAGGAAGAGGGAGTGCCAGACTCCTGTGGAAGGTGCTGGGCGGGAATCCCAAAGGAAAAACCGGTCTAAGATTCCTTTAACTGGCTTGGGTGCAGGGCTGGTATAGGAACCTACTGTCTCAGGTTCAGGCAGAGCCATGATGGAATGCAGAATAAAAGGAATATTCATAGGAAATAATTTTGCTTGGAATGTCAGATGGCCAAGCTTTGGCCTTTGATCCAGTGCCACCCTTGCCTCACTTGTCAACAGTGAAAAATTAGTCTGGTTAGAAGAATCAGCCGGAATTAACCATCAACTTCAGCTCATTGTTAGGGAAAGGTGAGCTGCTGTGGAGCTGTTAATTCCTAGGGACCACTTTACTCTTCCCAAAGACTGTTGGTCAAAGGCTGAAAGCTTAAACACACCAGTCCTGGTCTGTAGTTCCTTAAGAATGGGCTGACGGTGCAGGAGCTGGTATGGAAAAGCTGCAGGAGACTTTCCTGCAGAAGACCAACTGACCTGCTATCCCACCCCAAATCTCAGCCTGTGGTGTATTTCAGTGAAGGCAGCTAGCTGTGCTTCTCAAAGCAGAGAAGCAGTTTAAGAGCAGAAAGGTAGAAGAAATCTAGAAAAGGACCGTCTTGATGCAGATTTATCCCATGGCATGAGGGAGAGAGCAAAGAACCCAGTGGCACTTCGCTTACTCAGCAGTCAGCAATCTCTGTCCCTGTGGTGACCAACCTCTGCCCGTTCCATAGGGTCTTGAACTGCTCAGGGACAGGGAACTCATTTAAATCACTGCCTTCTGTAGGAATGAGGACATTCATCTCAGAAGATTTGGCACTGGCTATCTCACAATCCAGGGAATTCTTGCTCAGGTAGAAGTGGCAGCCATCTATTTTGGTGATGGAAATGGCTGGCACTTTACCCATTACCTGAACTTTGCATCTCTCCTATTGATTATCTCTGCATTGCCCACCACATCATCAAATACCAGATCGAGTTTCTTAGAGTTACCTACTGTAATAGAGTTAACTTTGTCCTTGATTTTTGAGGTCATGTTGACATGCTTGTGTATGTAAGCCATCTGTATCGTCAATCACCAGGTTGGAAGCATTCTCCTGATCGTCCACTCTCCACTTCTTGTCCTCCGGTTCAAATACAGCTGGCTCCGTCTTTGTGGCTGGTTTGGAGGATGGGTGGACTCCTGGCTTAGGTGCAGAGAATGGTTTGGGGCCACTTCACACTGGAGAACTCTGAGCCTTCAGGGCAGGGTTCTTGTGAATCTTCATGTCATCAGATACATGTTCCAGGGCCTGCGTGATGCTCTCCCCCTGATTAATTTGTGCAAACAGTGCTAAGCATGAAGCAGAGTCATCTGAGCTTGAACTGGTAAGCACTGCAGGGGGTGGGGGAAGTGAGCCTGGTACATGGGGAGGAGGACCTGATTCAGCAGATGGTCCAAATGGCAATCCACTCAGTTCTTTTGCCACAGGTCTTGTTTTGCTCCAGGCCAGTCTGGTGCTATGGAACTCATTAATGTAAGCCTGCAGCTCTGTCCATGTACTCAAGTAAGCTTTGACCCAGTTCATATGCTTCTTATCCACATCTTTGTACTCCCTGAGGACTCAGTTTATGTAAAACATGGTGGCATCATTCATTTCTTTCACGTAAGGACCAGGTTTGGGAGTCACAGCCATCTAACTCAGGGCCTGGATACTTTCACTGACAGCTGACAGGTGATTGAACTACTCGCTGCCTCACTTCTTCTCCTGAAAGGTTATTACTTCTTGGATTTGCTCTGAAATGGGTGCCAAGAAATCAGAAAGCTTATTACCTGCTGGCTGCTGGCACTGAAAGGCTGTAACTAAGAGAGCTTGCTCCAACTTCAGACCTGTGCAGACCTGTATGTTTCTGCACATCTCCCCAGTCTCTTTACTGATCTGTAAGTACTCTGCCACAGGACCAGCAAGAAGTGAGTCAAATGCTTACACACAGGGAACTGCTCCTGCTTTTGTAGCACCGTCTCCAAACCCACAGTGCATGTCAGAGGCAGGGATATGGCCTCCAGGAGGCCCGCTACCCTCTCCAGTCTTTCTACCAGATTTTGCATGTCAGTCCTAATGCGCCACCTCAGGACTGTGAACAGCTGCTATCTCAATTGTATTTTCATATACCAAAAAGTAGAATAACTTTTTAAAAAATTATACAATCTATGCTAACATCAAAAGTATAACTTACTTAGAGAAAACTAAAAAGATGTGCAAGCCTCAGCATAGAAAACAATGTTGAAAAAATTAAAGAAAGCCCAAATAAAGTGAAAGCCTATACCATGTCCTTTAACTGAAAGACCTATTGTGTCATGATGTTAAGTCTTTCTAATACCACCCTGATAAAAATCCCAATAGACTGTTTTGGTAAATTCACAACTGATACTAACATTTGTTTGGAAACATAAGCAGTTAAGATTAGCCAAACAATATAAATAAAGCAGAAAAAATGTGTTATGACCTGCACTGCTAGACATCAAAACCTGGTGTAAAGCTTTCTTGTCTAAACTGGACACAACACAGAGTCCACCAAGCTGCCACACATACGATTTTGTGCTTCTCTCATCTTGTGTTCAGAGAGGACTGGACCCATACTGTGAAAATGAAAACTTTAAGACCACTGAGGTCAGTAGAAGAGAAACACATCTTACCTTGGGGATGAGGTAGTTTCTGAATTTAACATCACGGGTCACCGAATGGGGCAGGTTGTTGGGGATGAGGTCAATGTATCTCTGGATCTCATGCACCACGGCATCTGTGTAGGGCATTTGGCTCCTGTCCTGCATGCAGGGGCTCCGATGTCTGCCAATCACACTGTCAATCTCTTCCTGTACTTTAGCTGATAAGACACAAGTAAGACTGAGGTGGGGAGAAAAGCATACCACATTTGCATACCAATTCAGAGACACATGAAACACTATGAAGGGGTCCCAATGTCATTATAAGCATCATTATGGTATGCCCAGAAATACACTTAGATATAGAGAGAGTTGTCAAAACATAGATACATATGACTCTCATACAAGCTACGCTTTGGGATACATCAATGTGCACCTATATATTAGCATACAAGATAATTAATATAAGTAGAAATTATGAAATGCTTCAAAATATAAATACTAATAGTATATTATTATTAACTCAAGAAATGACTAGCCTCAGTTCCAGTCAAGATGGCAGAGTAGGTAAACACCATGCTTGCCTCCTCCCACAACTACCTCAAAATTACAACTAAACTACAGAACAACCATCATTGAGAATCACCTGAAGTCTAGCTGAACAGAAGTGCTATAAGGAAGGACATACAAAAGAAGCCACGTCCAGATGGTTAGGAAGGACGAAGATGCTGACCAACCTGGTCCCACACTGCGAGTGGTAGTTAAAAATCCGGAGAGATATTTCAGCTGTGGAGGAATCTCCTCAGCTGAAAAAATTCAAAACTCAGGCTTCGGGTTGGAGGGTGGTCCCTTATGGCAGTATTCCATGGACTGCCTTTTGTTCTCAGGGTCATAATAATGGACCCAAATTTCATTACCTCTTGATCTTCTTTAAGAAGTCCTAACCTTTTTTTTCAAAAATTTCAAAAAAATTGGAGAAACTTTCTTTGCTGTTAAGAATTCAATAACACTATTTGAACCAAATGTCTGTACACACTTCCATTTTGATGTGCATTGGGTCAAAAATGTAAGCATCTGTGTGTGCAAGGTCAAGAATGATGGAGGGGACATACCATGTGACTACACAGAACTGGTTATATCCAGATACATCTAATGTAACAAAAAAAAAATTAATTACACTGGGGGCAAAATTTATCAGCCCATCCTTGTACACACAAAAGCCTAAAAACTCCACCAAAAAATTTTAGTACTAATAAAAAATTTAGTAAAATAGTAAGATATATAAAAATCAATATATAAAAACCAATTGTGTTCCTATACTAACAATAAACTATCTGAAAGAGAAATCAGAAACAATCCCATTTTATAAAAGATACATCCCATCAGAAAGAATAAAACAGTAATAAATTTAAACAAAGAAGTGAAAGTTATGTACACTGAAAACTACAAAACGTGGATCAAAAAAATTGAAGAGGACATAATTAAATGGAAAGATTCTTGTGATCATGGATTAGAAGAATTAATATTATTAAAATGTCCATATAACACCGAAAACACAGGCAACAAAAGCAAAACTAAATGATAGGGCTACATCAACATAGAAAACTTCCACACAGCAAAAGAAACAATCAACAAAATAAAAGGCAACCTACACTTTAGAGAAAATATTTGCAAACCACATGTCTGATAAGGGGTTGATACCCAGAATATAGAAGGAAGTCATACAACTCAATAGCAAAAACAAAATAATATTAACAACTCAATTTAAAAATGGGCAAAAGACCTGAATATTCACACACGTTTCCAGAGAAGACATACAAATGGCCAACAGGTATATGAAAAGGTGCTGAATTATCAGGGAAATGCAAACCAAAGCCACAGTGATCTATTACCCTAGACCTGCTAGGATGGCTAGTATCAGGAAGATGAGAGATAAGTATTGGTGAGGATAAGGGAAAAGAAAATCCTGTACATTGTTGAGAGGACTGTAAATTGGTACAACCATTATGGAAAATATTATGGATCCTCCTCAAAAAATGAAAAACAGAACTACCAGGTGATTCAGCAATTCCATTTTTGGGTCTATAACCAAAGAAAATTAAATCAGTATCTCTAAGAGATATCTGCACTTCCATGTTTATTGTAGCATTAATTGCAATAGCCAAGATATAAAAACAATCTAAGTGTCCATCAATAAGTGAACGGATAAAGAAAAGGTGGTATACATATACAATAGAATATTATTCGGCCAATAAAGAAGGAAATTCTACCATCTGCAATAACTGTATGAACCTGGAGGATATTCTGTTAAGTAAAATAAATCAGACACAAAAAGACAAATACTGCATAACCTCACTTACATGTGGAATATGAAAAAGTCAAACTCATAGAAGCAAAAAGTAAGCTGGAGGGTGGGGAACAGGGCGATTTTGGTCAAAGGGTTGTAAGTTTCAGTTACAGATGAGTAAGTTCTGGGGATCTAATGTGCAACGTGGTGACTATAGTTAGTAATACTGTGCTGTACACTTGATATCTGCTGAGAGAGCAGATATTAAGTACTGTTACCAACCACCCCCCCAAAAAACTTAACTATATGAGATGTCAGATGTGTTAATTAGCTTGATTGTGGTAATCACTTTACAATGTGTATATATATAAAACCACTATGTTGTACACCTTAAGTATACACAATTTTTATTTATTTATTACATTTTCATAAAGCTAAAGAAAGTAAAGTTGTTTAAAAAGGAAAAAAAAATCCTTTAGGCACATCTTCCATCTATACAGTATGCATCATTTATAAATACTTCCCAGACTATGGACATTTTCTCAGGCCTTCTCACCAAATTTCTAGAATTTCTACTATATTTCAACAAATATAGTTCCCTTCTTCCCTACCCTGGCATTAGAACACTGCATATTCAGAATAAAGAAATATTTCTGCAAGAAAATAGCTACCATTCAAAATGGGCTTTCCTCAAGAAAACTAATAAAAAATCCTAGGCAAATTGAGGCTAGCTGTGCCTGCTGCAAATCCTGTTCCAGGAAATCCAGACACTTATCCAAGATTTTTATTGATAACACTCACAGACTTATTGCTTTTGCTGCAGCTTACACTGTCTGTCTAGTTATACTCATCTATCGTGAAAATCTGTCTCACACTTACCTGGTTTTCATATGTGGATAGATTACAGCTGGTGGTACAGAAATTTCAATAATGAAACTTCTGTAAGGGAAAAAAGATGGAATGCCCCAGCAGTGTCTTCCCGACATCTCTTCTGAAATTCACCCCGCCCGCCGTGTGCAGCATACCTGTGACCTCGGGGTGCTTCAGCAGGAGGAG
This sequence comes from Lyroderma lyra, assembly GCA_004026885.1. Taxonomy (NCBI): domain Eukaryota; kingdom Metazoa; phylum Chordata; class Mammalia; order Chiroptera; family Megadermatidae; genus Lyroderma; species Lyroderma lyra. Next base: position 20,424 of record PVJL010006669.1, on the reverse strand, counting down.
CAGAGCGTATCTCAGGGTGGTGCTCGTAGTCTCCGTCCCGGCTCCAAACAAATCAGTTACAGTGGCTATCAAGTTTTCAAAAGTAAAGTCCGACTGTGGATTGTGCTTTTCCTAGTAATTATTTGATGTAATTATTTGATAGTTTGCTAGCATGTATAATTACAATAAATCCCAAATAACTCACATGGTTATAAAGTTAAGCAAACTTAGACACTGGGGAGTGCAGTATTAAAACAACAGTGTGGTATGGCAAAGTTGACCCAATCTTCATTTCCTACCCGCTTCTATCTTGCTTGCCTGACAGTTCCATTCCCTGACCTCTTTTGCAGCTACATTGACCAAACAATATTTCTCACCCATGGCTTACTGATGCCACTTTCTCTGTTTCCTTCTTCTTACTCAAAACACAGATATAAAGTTGGAGGTGGTATAGACATCATCCTGGAACATGAGTATTTAAGCATTAAGATGCAGTCTATATGCTAAGTACGATGAACAGAAATGGAAGGCACCTGAGTTCATAATGCTTCGGGGCTACTGTACTAGCCTGGGCTGCCCAGCATGAGACTCTCTGTGTGATAAATAAATCCACTATTTCTTTGAACTATTGTTAATTAGGTTTTCTCTGATTGGTAAACAAACACAATCTTAATTGATAGAAATAGGAAAATTAGAGCCATTATCTCGAAAGATGCTTATAAACCAGGATCAAAAGGTTGCAATCTTTTACTTTTGTTAAAGAATTTATGTAGACTCCATATTGCCTAAAGATTTATTATGAAATTAAAAATGTACAAAAATGAACACGGCAGCACATCCTAGAATTGCTTATAGAGAAACAGTACATTCACAAAGACAAAATACGGCCCAGCACTACAGCCATACCCCATTATCTGCAGGGGATAATTCCAAAACCCTCAGTGAATGCCTGAATCACATACAAGGCGCCAAAAATATGTATGCATTTAAAGAGATGTTATCTGTATATTACATAAATACTGATGGTAACCCTTTGAGCACCTCTTACAATTGCAGAAGTCAAAGGTGACTTGCATTCATCTTTTGTTATCAGTAAATATTGAGTACTACAATTTTAACACAGCTTTTTTCTTTCTTAAAATGTGTATACCTTTTTGGCACCTTCTGTATATATATGTAAAATACAAATAAATGTATATTTTTTTTCTGTTCATGTCTTCCACCTACAAATTTTATGCCTGTTCCATCTTAACTAAGCACTTATCATATGCTGCAGCCATAACTTTTGCAGTTTCAGGTACTGCAAAACCCAAACTAGCACAAATTTCTGTTTGCTTCTTCACAATTTCAAGGACAGAAGGCAGATGCATTCGTAGCATAGATCTGCTTTAGCAACCTCAACATACAATGGTTTTCTTTCCTTAAAGGTAGAGAACTTTCAATTTTTCATTTAAAAAAAGCACTTTATAGCTTCTCTTTAGAATCACTACTCCTGCATTTTGGGGCCATAATTAAGGGTTACTCGAACACAGGCACTATAGCACCACTACAGTTGATCTGATAAACAAGTAGGCTATTAAGTGATAACCTATGGGTAGCATATGCTAGACAGAGGTATGATTTACAACTTGGGTGGGACAGCAGGAAGGAACTGGACAACACGAGATTTCATCACACTAACTCAAACTGGTGCACAATTTAACACTTATGAATTGTTTACTTCTGTAATTTTTCATTTAATATTTCAGATCTCAGCTGACTGTGGGTAACCAAAAAGCAAAACCATGGGTAAGGCAAATCTACTTTATTGTGTTCCAGATGTGAGGCAATAGGCAACTAGGTCTAGGAATAAGTGTAGGAATTAGTAGGACTATACAAATAGAAGAAACATTATAAACATGAAGACAGAGACTTTGGGCATTCACCACCCATAGGGGTTGAAGGAAAGAATAGGGATAGTGCAGATGTTGAGGATAAGGAACTGAATTAATAGAGCTCTCACCAATATGAAGTTAGGAAAGTAAAAGCACTTCACAAGGACAACTAAGGTTGGTTTAAGATGAGGTCTCATTATGTCTTATGTGACACAAAAATTGACAATAACAATGGGAAAGTTTGAAATATTGAATATGGAGGTCATTAACATGCAAAAAACAATAATTTCTTCCTGTCCAGTCCTCTAGACTAGTATTTATTTAATAAGTTTCTTTTCATCTCCAAGTAACCTGTGGAATGCATAATATTATATTGTCAACTCCATGAAGACAAACTTAACACCTTAAACACTTCACACAGTTTTCTAAGCACATCAACTCAAAATTACTGTAAGGTCAGGAAGGAGAGTAGAGCACTTATAAATCATTATAAATATTTCTATCCATTCAAGTGAATTTGAAGAATTAGTAGTTATGTAGACATAACCAATAAAAAATTATGCTAGCTTATATAAAACATTGTTGAAAGAAATGAAAGGAGATGGAAGTAAATGGAAAGACATCTCATATTTATCTGTTGAAAGACTTAATATTGTTAAGATGTCATTACTCCCCAAGTGGACCTAGAGATTCAACATGATCCAAATCAAAATGTCTGCTACTTTCTTCACTGAAGTTGACAAGGTTTTCCTAAAGTTTATGTGGAAATTTAAGTGACCAAGAACAGATAAAAGAGTGACAAAAAAGAACAAAAGTGGAGGACTCACACTTCCTGATATCAAAACTTAAAAACAAAGCCATAGTAATCAAGATTATGTGGTACTGGCATAAAGCAAGAAACATAGATCAATAAAATAGAATGGCAATCCCAAAAATAAACCTTCACATCTGCAGTCAGTTGATTTTTAAAAGTTGACAAAATCATTTCATGTGGCAAAAATAGTCTTTTTAGCAAATGGTGCTGGAACAACTGGTTATGCAAAAGAATAAAGTGGGACTCATGTCACAATATCATAAAAAATTGATTTAATGAGGAAGAAGGGAAGAGACGTCAAATATATGGTGATGGAAGGAGAACTGACTATGGGTGATGAACACATAATTACAACACATAGACAATGTACTGTGGAATTGTACACCCAGAACTTATGTAATTTTTACTAACCAATGTCATCCCAATAAATTTAACAATAAAAAATAAAATAAAATTCACATTGCATCTTATCACTAAAAAATTGATGTAAAATAGATCATAGACCTAAATGTAAGAAATAAGATATAAAACTCTTATAAGAAAACTTGGAGTGAATCTTCATGAGTTTAGATTAGATAATAGTTTCTTAAATATGACACTAATAGCATAAGCAACCAAAGAAAAAACATAAATGAATTGGATTTCACAAAATTTAAAACTTTTGTATTTCAAAAGACGTTATTGAGAAAGTAAAAGAGGGTCAACCATACAGCGATGGAGGGAGAATTGACTGTGTGTGGTAAACACAAAATGCCATACATACAGATGATGTATTATACAAATGTACACTTGAAACTTAAATAATTTTACTAACTAATATCACCCAAATAAATTTCATAAAAAACTTTTTTTTTTTTTTTTTTTTTTTTGCTTTTTGGTATGTGGGTAGCTCCCTGGCTGGGAATCAAACCCAGGCCGCATGCTGACAATACCAGCGCTGAAGCCTTAAGCCGCTACATCACCAGGGAACTCCCAAAAACTTTTTTTAAAAAGTGAAAAGACACTGCAAGGAACATTGGGGTGTTCACAGTGGCCAAAACAGGAAAACAACCAAAGTGCCCTGCAACAGACTGGATAAAGAAGCTGTGGTACATATACACAATGGAATATTACTCAGCTATAAGAAAAGATGAAATATTGCCATTTGCAACAAAATGGATGGACCTGGAGATCATCATGCTAAGTGAAATAAGCCAGACAGAAAAAACAAAGAACTGTATGACTTCACTCATATGTGGAATATAAAACTGAAAGCAACAAAGAAAAAACAAACAAACTAACAAAAAACCCATGGACACAATTAATAGTTTAATGCTTATTTGGGGACAAGTGGGGAGGGAATGGGAGAAGGGGGAGGGATGGGAGAGGAGGGAGGGGAAGCTAAATATTATGGTGATGGAAAGATGACAAGGCACTGTAGAATTACATACCTGGAACCTATGTAAATCTTGCTAACCAATGTCACCCCAATAAGTCTAACAATAAAAAAGTGAAAAGGCAAACCACAAAATGAGAGAAAATATCTGCAAATTACATACCTAATAATGAATCTATCACATATAAGAACTTTTCCATCTTAATAATTTAAATATAATAATAGCCAAATTCAAAAAGAACAAAGAATTAGAATAGACATTTCTCCTAAGACATATACAAATGGCCAACGAGCACATGAAGGATGCTCAACATCATTAGCTATCAGGGAAATGCAAATCAAAATCACAATGAAAGACCACTTTATATCTACTAGGAGGGCTAGAGTCAAATGACAGATAAGAAACATCAGGAAGAGGCAAAACCTATGTATTTAGAGAATAGAAACTACATGTGATGGACACAATTTACTTATTCATTTATTCATTCAGTAAACACTTGGTGAGTATCTAAAAAAAAAAAAAAAAAAAAAAGGAACACCAGCAAGGATGTGGAGAAATTGTAATCTTAATACATTGCCAGTAAGAATAAAAAATGGTACAACCAATTTTATGCCTGTTTTCTTCTAGAGTTTTACATTTTTAGCTCTTACATTTAGGTCTTTAATTGGTCACACTTCCTCCAAAGGTTAAATATAAAGTTATCATATGACCAAGCAATTCTACCACCAGGTAAATACCCAAAAGAAATTAAAACATTATTCATATGTATACACACAAACCTGCACACAAATGTCCATAGAAGCATTATTCACAAGAGCCAAAAAATAGAAACAACCAAAACATCCATCAACCAATGAATAGATATATATAAAATGCAGTATATCCACTTTGAAATATCACTCAATCATAATAAAAGAATGAAATACTAATATATGCTGCAACATCAATGAATCTTGAACATACTATGTAAAGTGGAAAAAGATAGATATAAAAGACCACACATTGCATAATTCCATAAATATGAAATGTCTGAAATGGTAAATCTATAGAGACACAAAGTAGATTAGTGAGGCCTAGAACTGGGAGGGTTTGGGGGCAAGGGAGGGCCACTGACTACATGTGAGATTTCTTTTCAGGGTGATGCAAATGTTCTTAAATTGATTGTGGTGGTGGTTGCACAACTCTGAAAATATTTTACTAAACTATTGAATTGTACTTAAAATGCGTAAAGTGTGTGATATGAGAATTATACTCAGTAAAAAGGTTACCACAAAAAATGATAAACTAGACTCGAAATACTGTAGTGAAGTCCAGAGGAACCACGCAGTTTTTAAATACAGTGTTGAGGAACTAGTCACTGTTAATTGAGGACACCAGAGACTTTAGAGCCCTCCTTAGCCCAGGATTAGTGGAGAGGCATCATAAAATCGAGGAAGTCCCTCAAACTACGTATAAAACACCTAGAACTTATATAGGTGCATTCTCCTGGAATGTGTCCACAATTTAAATCAGATTCTCATATCAACTAGACCCCAGAAAGATAAAAAGCATTGCCTTAGCAGCAGAGAAAGCAGAGAGAAGTAATTTACTTCTTCCCTCCTCCAGTTTATTCACATCATTTCATCTTCTTCACTTCATTTCACCTCGAACACATGATTTGAATAGTCCAATTCAAATCCATGACCTATTCTTTGAAAGTCACCTTCACCAGCATCTTTGACTCCTGGCCATTTTAGCTTACTAAGTGATTTCTCATCTCTACCCAGTGCTAAAAAAATGGTTAAATAAAATAATGGTGGCCTCTGAGGAAGGTATTTCCTTCTCTAGAATTAGATCTTCACAGTATGTTCTGGATTCTACCTTTCCCCAGTAGTGTAAGGAGGACTTTGAAACTACAAGAGTGTCCTTCTGACACCTATTTACTCTTGTCATGCAATTTCCAACTTGACCCTATTATCATGCAAATTCACTCTCTAAATCCCTCCTTGGTTAAACTTCTCAAGCAAGGTATCTTGTCTTATTATTGAAATTTCCCATAGAGTTCCTAAAATTCGCCACTCATCCTCTCTAACTAAAACCATTTTCTATAGGTCTCTGAGAATATGGCAAGATGGACAACTTGATTTTATTTCAGAGTCCTCTGCGTTTGCATTGTCCAGACATTCATCAAGCCTAAGGCCAAAGAAATGAAAAAAATCTCACAGTTGGTCCTTGAGCTTCATTCTCATTGATCATTCAACTGAACTCCCAGGAAAAATTTCCCCAGTAATTATTTGCATCCTATTCTTGTTCTGGTTCAAACCTGATAAAATCAAAACTGTTCATGCTGACATTCTCTCAGGTTTATAGTTACTTGACAACTCTGTATCTGTCCAAATTCATTTTCTGTTACACTCAATTAAGGCTTCTCTCCTCCATCCATCTAATTTCTTTGCCATCATACACCTCTGAACCTCTCATTACACCATTCTACCAATCCAAAATTCCTTTTTGTATTCCTGAGTGCAAATATTTGAAGACCTACATCAATCCTCAGGACATGGAGGAAGCTCACCCTTCCTTACCACTCTCCTGTATACTGTGTGAAATGATCACACCCATCTTCATTTTATGGTTCAAAATTTCATATTTTGTAACTTGTTTGTGTTTCCATTTCATCTAAGTCATACATTCTATTTCTTCTCAGGTAGCTTATTAGTGCCTAACAAACAGGGTGCATGTATTCTAATTATGTTAACCATTTAATTTTAAATCTTTCATGATGTTCAATCCAGATCTATGCATGGTAAGTACCCAAAGTGCTCATCAGGAATTTCTTGCCTGACCATTTAAACATTTCCAGTAACTACAGAACTAATCAATGAAGCAAAACCATGCAGGCAAACACATAATTGGTCTGTTATTAACATTTTACCTGTTGCATTTTGATCAAGAAACAATCAATGAAGTCCCGAGGATTGTTCATGTCCTGGGATGCCTGGTGTTCCTTTATTTTCTCCAAAACATAATTTTTTATATCAGCAAAATTTTTAAGTATTTTATTATGATTCCCTGGGAGATAATCAATGAGAGCAGGGAAATTATTGCAGACCTTAAAGATGAAAAAAATAGTTATTAAATTAAAAACATGTATTGAAGACATATATACCATGTGCTAAGTGCTAGCTAAAAATTGAAGTGAATAATGGTCTCTATCTTCAGGAGGAGCATTTTATATTGTACATGTAAAGTAATCCTCTACACTGACAGAGATAATTAACAGAGAAAACTCTGACCAGATGAGAAAAGATTATATATTTTCTGATACCTCATATATCAGCTCTATAATATTAAAGCATCTTTAGCTCAGTTTTCTCATTTTTTTACAATTATTCTTCTCTACAATCTTGAAAAATAGAATGGCATGGATTACTACTACTGTAATTCACATTTTGCAGATGATGACAGAGGGTACAGGAGTTTGGGCAACCTGACATAGAGCACTAAGCCACTCCCTGCTTTTGCTACTATTATCAAGCAGGCTTTGAAATAGAATCATTATTATTTTCTAATGGGAGGGGTGCAAAAGTGCCATGAAACCCAACTTAGCTTTTTATGGGATAAAGCACCTATGCACCAGAGTAAGTAAATGACCTCTAAGATCACGTAATATTATTTAGGCAGAATGCAAGATGTATCAGCTCCACACAAGGCAAAATTGTGAAGCTTATGGTGATACAGCATAAAACCAGCCATTTCGTTATCCCAAGCCCAATGACCTTGCCTTCCAGGACCCCAACCAGAGCATCAGTATTCCTTGGCAGCGTGTGTGGTCCCAAACATTTTCCCTCCATGAAGGAAGTAGTCTCTTCCTTCCTCAATTCAGATATTTTACCAACTAATATGATAAATAGATCACTAAGTGTGATTGGAGGACAAGCCTTACAGGCACTGGAAGCCTTCAAGCAGGGGCCTGGATCTGCAGTGAAGGCCATTTGCCATGCTTTTGGGCAGACACCAAAGCAGTTAATGGAAACTGGGCTTTGGGGTTTAGTAGAAAAAAACGCCCCTGGTCACAGAGCCATGGGTTTGAATTCCAGCTGCATATTCAGGTATTTCTTTTCTTGTCTGTAAAATAAGGGCTCAGCCATCTTTTCCAGATATTCACTCCAGGACACTAAGCTCTGGGCAGGACTATGGTGTTCAAACATTGCCATCACGGAGTAGCATTAGTAAAAATTGTGCAGTAACCAGCTCCAAAGGCCTGAATCACCGTGAAAACGTCAAAATATCAAGCAAAAACAGTCAGAGTGGACTTACCAGAACTTCAGAGAATGAACATTTACAGTAATCAAATGAATGCTGAATCAAGAAAAAGGCAACTGAAAAATACTGGGAAAGCTTTGCGTTTTGTTCCCCCTCCCCACCCCCATGTCTCACCCTGCTCCTTGGCTCAGCAGTGGCGTTAACAAGGTCAGCTTCTTATGTGTGTCCCTGGTTCCTCGTTTCAGAGGAACTAGAGCAGACCCCACTCACAAAGAACTGTGTTTCTGTTTTGACCTGTCTGGGGCAACCTGAAGGACTGACACAGGCACTTGTCTTTGTTTCGTCTAACTTAGAACTCAGGGTAGAAATGCAGCAGGGATGCCTCCAAAGGCTGGTAAGGTGAATGAACATCCCACAGCCACCTGAGGTGAAAGGTTATAGTTATTGCATACAAGAGAGTTCCAATACCCTGGGAAGAAGAGCTGGGGAGAGAGCACCTCTTGGCCAGTTAGGTCATTCGAAAGCACCCATGTATGCTGAGAAATTTAGAAAGCTATGTACATTCCAGGGCTGGACACGGGCTGAAAAAAGACCTGGTCTAAACTTTTGCCTCTTGCTAATCTTAGTGCAAGCAACAACTGAAGACGAAGACAGAGTTGAAAATGGACTGGCTAAGTGTAAAGGAGTTCCCCAGCACAGTTCCAGTCTGGAAGAGGTTTTTCTTTTTCCTCCCTTTCTCTCTCCTCCCCTCCTTTTCTCCTCCTCTTCCTTCTTTGCTCCTTCTCTCTCTCTCTTCCTTTCTCCCTCATCCCCCCACATCTCTTTTTTGGCTCCTCATATTCAAGGGAATCCTGTTAAAACACCAGAACACAAACTAAAGGCATAGAGATTTCAGAGACCACAATGACAAAGAAGAGACTTCGTGAAAAGAGTGTAGAAAAGTCACTAAATAAACCAATAGCTATGGCCCATAAAGCCAAAAACAGATAGAAAAAAACCTATAGCAGGCAAAAAAAAAAAAAAAAAAATCTGATTTCTAAAGTTGTCACATTACATCCAAACTGTTGAGTTTTCAAATATCCACTTCACAGCTTGGTCCATACAAAACTTTTTACTTTTCAGAGAATAGAGCATAAATGCTCTCTCCAGAAGAGAGGATCTGGAGCTCACCTGGATCCATGGGGAGCTCAGAATCCTGAGGTTTTCATCGAGTTTTTCCAGCAAGTTAAGAAAATTCTCATCTGTGTAGTCAAACCGGTTCTGGAAAATAATGGAGCAGATCACATTGCAGGGGGCACAGCCCAGGATAAACGTGGGATCACAGGGTGAGGCTAGAGAATGGGAAAGATTTATAAAATGCCATTAAAATATACGTATAAAAATCTATGTTGCTCATAACAGGTAACAGTAATTTTAGAATCTCTAAAGCAACATCTACCTGGATATTCCCTTGTCAGTATGCTTCAAACCAACCCAACGCTTTCCCCTTAAATATGAACTGACCATTCCATTCTAGTGTGTTTAATAATGGATTTCCAAATAATCCATTCACATCATTGCCTTGTTTACTTGATTAGGACTGACGGTGCCTATTATTGTGAAAACCAAATAAAACAATTTAAAGAGACCATTTTTTGAAACACCTAGTAACTCAGGTCATCAATGTGGACTCACATCTGTCTGGTAAGGTTGCAGACTTTAAGCATTGATGTAGGAACTAAGAAAATAGTTAAGGACCTGGAAATCTTTGATATATACAAGGGGGGACCCAAAAAAAGGACCAGAATTATCTTTCTTTGATGTGAGAAACATTGTGCACTCAAAATTTGTTCCTCTGGGTAAAACAGTCAACCGAAGTTTTTATCTGGAAATTCTGAGAAGGTCGTGTCACGATTTGTGGAAGCAGCATCCTGAATTGTGGCAAACAGATGACTGGTTCTTCAGCCATGTCAAGCATCTGCCCACACTGTGCCGAGCGTTCTGCAGTATTTGATCAAAACGGCAGGACCCCCATACCGCACCCTCCCTATTAACCAGATCTTGCCCCAAGCAACTGGTTTCTTTCTTTCTTTCTTTTTTTTTTAAATGTTTTCCTGGATGAAAAAAGTCCTCAAAGGGAAACATTTTGCCAGTGTGGAAGAGGTGAAACAAAAAAATGGCAGAAGCACTAAAAGGCATCAAAATTGGTGAGTTCCAAAACTATTTTGAGCAGTGAAAAAAGTTTCTTGATAGGTGTATTGCATCAAATGGAGAGTACTTAGAAGGTGACTGAAGTTTAAACATATAAGAATATATACACAATTTTTTATAAATAAGTTCTGGGTTTTTTGGGTCCCACTTAAAATAAATCGTTGAATAAAATACATGTAGAATAAATAAAGGGAAGATTAAAGAGAGAAAGATTATGAAGAAATTCAGGTATCTGATGAAACAAATATAAAACATCAAAAGCCAATTATATTGCATGTGAAGAAAAACTAATGCAAATGATACAAATTATAAGATAAATTTGTTTGCCTAAATTAAAGGAAAATAAGAAATCTTCATTTTTGGCGGGGGAGGGGGTGGTTCCCTGGTTGAGAAAAATCTTAATTTTAAAATTATATCACACATAAGGCAAATAAATAAAGATTAATTGATAAATGGAGTCCTTTTATTTCTTTATTGCAATGTAGAAAAAAATTTCCTGCTCTAGGAAATAGTGTCCATCATCACCATCAGCCCAACATTTAATTTATTTGGACAAAGGCTGCCCACTTGTGGAATTCTGGGATATTGCTATATCTAGCTATCAACAGAATACTGTATGTTCTTACATTTTTATTGGACCATGATTTAGGTCAATTCCATCATTTTATAGACAAATAAATTAAAGCTGAGGAGAAATTTTTTTAATTAGTTTTACATGTACCAGAAAACATACTGCTTAGACATTTACAGTCCTTATATAGTGATAACCTCGAAAGGTCTAATTCCCATTTTATACCTTACATAGTTGTTACAATATCATTGACTATATTCCCTGTGCTGTACTCTACATCCCATGACTATATATATATTTTAAGCAATAGCTGACATTCAACATTAATTTGTGTTATTTTCAGGTGTACAACAGTACGTAGGCATCTATATATTTTATGAAGTGTGCCCTAGTGAGTGTTGTTCACCTGACACCCTGCGTAGTTTTTCTGGCATTATTACCTACACTCCTTATCTGTACCTCACAGAAATTTTCTTTTTAGTGAACAATATTTAAACAAAATTACTAAAATCAAATGATGAATAAAAGTTATATGCAAAAAGCTCCCAAATTCATATCATAGATATAATTAAGGGTGACTTAAATAAAAAATATTATGAGGGGGAGTTCCCTGGTGGTGCAGTGGCTAGGCTTCGGCGCTGTCAATGCTGCGATCTGGGTTCGATTCGCAGCCAGGGAACTACCCACGTAAAAAAAAAAAAGTATTATGAGGAAATGATAAGGAATTAAATAATAGGAAGCCTGTTTAGTTGCTCCTATGCCAGGATCCTTTTCAGCTGAAACATCCTACAACACTAACCTTTCAGAAATCTTTAATTTTAGATAGTAAGAGATAATTTGGGAATGCGTTAAGATTTCTTTGTCTGTGTGATTCACAACTAAAATATGATTTTTAATCTTTCATTTTATTTGAGAGAATTAAAAAGCAGGGTAATTTGGAATCCAGACTAAAGTTTCAACTCATTATGACAAGCACTTCATAGGACAGTAGAGTTGGCAGTAGGGGTAAATAATTACCATAAAAGTTCTAACCCAAAATCCAATTTAAAATGTACTTTGGATTTTATTTTTATTCAGATGATGAGGCCAACATATCAGAAGACAATAGCCATTGAAAAGATAGTTTGTTACAGTTCTCAAGAGGATGCAACATACCTTGTAGGGCCACATGGAAAAACAACAATGGTGGTCAAGAGGCAGAAGGAACTAGAGGAAAGCATGGATCAAAGCCTTTGCTGGAGTTTCCATGGAAAGAAATGAGCAAGGCAAAGTAGATATGCTTCGTAAACTTATGATTAGATAGTTTAAATAATTGAGGGGGAGGGCTCTGGGCTATAGGGGCCCTGGGTTGATTTCAAGCCTAGAGAATATTGGCTTGGTGTGTGAGAGTTTAATAAAGGAGGTACCTGTGGCTATTGACTTTAAATGGGTTGGTTTGCAAATCAAAGGCATGCCCACAGACACGATGTTTGCTATATTTAAGAATTAGCTGGGGAGTTCCCTGATGGTGTAGTGGCTTAAGGCTTCGGCGCTGGCGCTGTCAGTGCTGCGGTCTGGGTTTGATTCCCAGCCAGGGAGCTACTCACATACCAAAAAACAAAACAAAAACAAAACAAAACAAAACAAAGAATTAGCAAACCCTTGGAAGGGCAGTTACTCCCTGGGTATGCAAGTCCCCCAAGATGTCAAAGCATCATGAAATAGAGAAAATAAAAAAACATGATTAATACACCAATAAAGGGGGAGAGGATTACAAGGAAAGCTGAAAACAGAGCCAACTAATGGGAAAGATAAAGAGTTATTAATAATAATTGAAATCTATTAATAGTAAAACAAATCATTTCATAACTTAGTATTTGTGTAATTTTCAGGATTATGCCACAGCATCTATTTCTTAAAATATATAAAACAATATAATGTATTTATCCAAAGAAATCCAAAACGCTTATTTCAAAAAGATATATGAACCCCTGCAGTGCTATCCACAAAAGCCAAGATATGGAAACATAAGTAGACAATGGGATAAAGAAATTGTGGTACAAATATACAATGGAATATTATTCTATCATAAACAAGAATAAAATTTTACCATTTGCAACAATATGGATGAACCCAAAGGGTATTATGCGAAGTGAAATAAGTCAAACTATGAAAGACAAATACCATATGATCTCACCTATATGTGGACTCTAACCAACAAAATAAACAAACAAATAAAATAGAAATGGACTTTTAGATACATAGAACAAACTGATAGTTGCTAGAAAGGAAGAGGGTTAGGGGGATTGAGGAGAAAGGTGAAGGGATTAAAAAATACAAATTGGGAGGATCCAAGATGGCAGAATAGGTAAATACTGTTCCTGCTTCACTCAGTGAGCACATTAAAATTACAACTAAATTATTAAACAACCAACCTGGGGGACCATCTGAAGTGTAGCTGAACAGAAGTTTTATAACTAAGAATACAAAAAAGAGGAGACCATGTTGAGACTGGTAGGAGGAGCGCAGACACAAAAAGCCAAACCTCTCTGGTGGTACAGAGAATCAGTGAGGATATCTCGGCCACAGAGGTTCCTACCAGAGGAGTAAGGGACCCCAGTCCCATACCAGGCTTCTCAGCCCAGAGCACTGATGCTAGGAAGAGGAGCCCCACAACATCTGACTGTGAAAAACAGTGGGACTCTTACTGTCTGATTGGGACAGAAGGCTGCAGGAAACCCAGCATTCCTCTTAAAGTAACTGCACAGGCTTAGTCACCTGTGAGTACTCACCCTGGGCTCCAGTAGAGGGATGATAACTCAGGGGGCATTGGAGGCATACAGGAGGCAGAATGAAGTGTTTGGCTTTGGGGTGAGGGCTGGAGGATGGTCACCATTTTTCCTGAGTCAGTCCTCCTCCTATGCAGCCAGCTGCTGGGTGCCATCTATCCTGTGTTATGCCCACCCTCACACAGCCAAATCTGAACCTGATTGGTCTGGTAAGCTCCGCTCACTCCCTCCTGCTGACTCACTGGGACCCCACCCCACCAAACTCCACCAACGGCAGAGGCACTTTCTCTGATGAGCAGCCAGCCTCATGCATATTGCAATATTTCTTGGAAAACTATTTAAGTCTGTAGGCCCCAGGCAGGTGGTGACCAGCACTGGTGTGCTCTGAGACTTTTGCTGAGTAGCTCCAGAATCTAGAGAAGCAGCCAGTGCAGGTGACCAGGGAGTCCTACAGGGCATTTACTACATAAGGCTATCCAGCAATACTGAGAGATGTAGTAGATCTACCTAATACATAGAAACAAACACCGACAGACATCCAAAATGAGAAACCAAAGGAATACATCTCAAATAAAAGAATTGCAAATATTTCCAGAAGAAGAACTAAACAAGATGGAAGCAAGCAACCTATCAGCTACAGAACTCAAAACAATGATTTTAAAGATGCTCAAGGAACTTAGTGAAAACCTCAACAGAGAGATAGCAAGCATTAAGAATGACATAGAAACCATAAAAAAGAACCAGTCAGAAATGAAGAATACAAAAACTGTAATTCAGAATGCTATAGAAAGGATCACCAGCAAAGGATCAAATCAGTGAACTGGAAGATAAGATAGCAGAAAACATCCAGTCAGAACAGTGAAAAGAAAAAAGAATCCCAAAAAACAAGAATAGTTTAAGGGGTCTCTGGAACCACATCAAGAGTAACAATATTTGCATCATAGGAGTACCAGAAGGAGAAGAGAGAAAACAAGGAATTGAGAATTTATATGAAGAAATAGTGACTGAAAACTTCTCTAACCTGGTGAAGAAAACAGACATACAATGCCAGGAAGCACAGAGAGTCCCAAACAAGATAAACCCAAAAGACCCACACCAAGACACATTATAATTAAAATGGCAAAGGTTAAAGACAAAGAGAGAATCCTAAAAACAGCAAGAGAAAACTAACTAAGAAGTTATAAGGGAGCTACCATAAAACTCTCAGCTGATTTCTCAACAGAAACTTTGCAGGACTGAAGGGAGTGGCAGAAAATATTCAACATGATGAAAAGCAAGGACCTACAACCAAGATTATTTTACCCAGCAAGGCTATCATTCCAAATAGAAGGACAAATAAAGAGCTTCCCAGACAAAACAAACAAACAAAAAATCTAAAGGAGTTCATCACCACCAATTCAATATTACAAGAAATGTTAGAGGGACTACTTTAAAATGGGGGAATAAAAAAAAATTATGAATTAATAAAATGGCAATAGCTACATATCAACAATTAACTTCCATTTAAATGGATTAAAAGCTCCAATCAAAAGACATGTAGGGTATTGCACTGAATAGAGTGTCAAAGAGAGGAAGACAGATGGAAGTTGACCTTGCTTACAGGTGAAGTCCAAAGAAGAAATTAAACAAGTGGAACAGGAACAGATTCATAGATACAGAAAACATTTATTTTGTAGCCAGAGAAAAGGAGGGTTGTGTGAGAGGGTGAAATAAGGAGAAGGAATTGGGAAGTTCAGTTTGGCGGTTACAAAGTAATAGTCATGGGGATATAGGGTATAACATGAGAATATAGTCCATAATGTAGCAATAACTATGGCTGGTGTCAGTTAGGTACTAGATTTGTTGGGATGATGGGAGGAGAGTGGGAGGGTTGGGTGAATAAGAGGAAGAAATCAAGAAGTACAAATTTATAGTCACAGGTATGTAAAGTGCAACATAGGGCATATAGTCAATAATACTGTAATTACTATATGGTATCAGATGGCAACCAGATGTATTGGAATAAAGATTTTGTAAGTTATATAAATGTCTCATCACTGTGCTGTACATCTGAAACCAATATAATATTGTTCGTTAAATGTAATTGAAAAATAAAAATAAATGCGGAAAAAAGGTACAAATTGATAGCTACAAAATAGTAATGAGGGTGTGATATACAGAATGGGCAATTTAGTCAATAATATTATAAGAAGTATGTGTAATGTCAGATGGGTACTAGAGTTATAGTGGGGATCACTTCATAAATTATATAAATGCCTAACCACTATGCTGTACACCTGAAACTAACATAAAGTAATACTGAATATCAACTACAATTTAAAAATAAATGTTGTCATGGAATGTAAAGTACAGTATAGAAAATATAGTCAATGGTATTGTAATAGCTATGTACAGTGTCAGATGGGCAGTAGACTTGTTGGGGTTATCATTTTTTGAGGTGTGTAAATGCCTTATCACTATGTTGTTTTGTACACCTGGAATTAATAATAAAAAAACAATATAGTAAGTAGAGAGCAACATTAAATAACTCATGCTGATGATTTAAAAATATTACACAAGTATTGAGGGGGATGTGGAGAAAAAGGAACACTCACACACTATTGGTGGGAATGTAAATTGAAGCAGCCGTGATGGAAAACAGTATGCAGATTCCTCAAACAAATTAAAACTAGAACTACCACATGACCCAACAATTCCAGTTCTGGGTATTTATGCAAAGAAATCCAAAACACTAAAATGAAAAGATATATGTAGATCTATGTTCATTGTAGCATAATTAACAATAGCGGAGAGGGAAGCAACTGAAATGTCCATCAATAGACAAATGGATGAAGAAGAGTGATATACATATATATGAAATAAAACATTACTCAGACAATAAAGAGTAAAATCTTACAATTTGCTACAACATGGGTGGACATATAGGGTATTATGTTAAGTGAAATAAGTCAGAAAGAGAAAGATAAATATAATATGATCTCATGTATATGTAGAACCTAAAAAACAAAATAAACAAACCAGAAACAAACTCATAGATACCGTGAACATTTTCATGGTTCCTAGATTGGGGTTGGGGGAAGGAGTAAGTAAAAAGGTGAAAGGATTAAGAAGTATAAATTGGTAGTTATAAAATAGCCACTAGAATGTAAAGTACAGCATAAAAATTATAGTCAATAGCATGGTAATAACTATGTATGATGTAGGTGGCTACTACACTTACTGAGATGATCACTTCGTTAAGTTATATAAATGTCTAGTCACTATGTTGTACACCTGAAGTTCATATAATGTTGTATTATATTTCAACTATAATTGAAAAATAAATAAAATAAAATGGTTGTTTACATGGAAGTTACGATTAATGAGGGCTGCACTAAGGGATGCCTAAGCATTAAAACTATAGGAAAACTATCATTATTGGCCAGAATTATAGGTATGGAACTTGGAAAAAACCTTCAAATATGTCTCCTGACTATATAAATGTAGGCCAATTATGTGAAAGCACATGTCACTTATTACACACGCCATTAAAATGTGATGAGGTTGTTCCCACCATGTCCACTTGGTAAATGTCACCTGGTGAAATGCTCTGGACTAAATAACACACATTTATGTTACAGGAAAAACATTCTCCCTATTTCAGAAAATGACTCAAAATGATTCTTCATGACATCTGATGTGAAAACAAAGCTGGAACATAATTGAATTAAATGAACATTTATTCCCCTGTATACACAATCACGGGTGTACACACACAACGAGCATCCTTGTAGACACACAAACCCTCCCTCCTCCACTAGAGGTCTGGTCGTCACTACCCATATGAAAGATTTGGTTCCCGTAAATACTTTCCAAGGATGGCATTAGAGAAGAGAACAGTCGTTAAGGTCAGAGTTAGGAGACTCAGCGTACAGAACCACCCACCGTTGGTTTTTCTCAGCTCCTCCACCAGGCAGCGGGCTTCCTCTTGCACGCGCTCCTCAATGCTCCTCTTCCCCATCCCGAAATTCCGCAGCGTCATGAGCGTGAAGCGCCGGATCTCCTTCCACGTCTTTCCATTGCTGAAAATGATTCCTACCAGGAGGGGAAACAGAAACTGGGAGAAAGTTTCTAGCAAAGCAGGAGGAAGCTGACCCTTGGCAGCCACACTGGTAGACCAAGCTTTGCTGAGATCTTTAAATTGCAATTTTCCATCCTCCCCCCCACCCCATCACCAATGCTGAGTTTTCCATCCTCACCATCCCCTTGTCAACGCTGAACATGCACACACACACACACCTACCAAGTCCTTTATTAACTCTTTCAGTCACTGGGAATCTGCCTCTTCCAGAAAAGTCCTCTCCCAGATCTATCAGGGCTTCTTTCACTGCTTCATACCCATGCAGAACCACCATGGGCGTCATGCCGAAATACACGGTGAACACGGGGCCATAGGCTTTTGCGAGCTGGGAAAGGAGATGCATATATTAGCAATTTGATAATACATTGTGCCTGATTCAGAATGGTGTAATCACCCCATTTTAATGTTTTCATTCTGAAACACACAGCCCAAAATATTTCGAAATTTAATACATAAACATGAGGGTGATTGTTAATAGCTGCCACTTATGAGTTAGGCAGCAGCCTGGGTAATTAGAACATAGATTACAGTGACTCTGTAAAGCAGCACCTTCAGCAGGTTCATTTGTTCCACTTACAAATAAGGAAACTGATGTCAGAGAATTCCAATTCATGTTTAGCATCCCTTAGCTACCATATAGAAGAAAGAAATTTAAACATCTTCTTATTTGACCTCTGATTCTTGAGCACTATAGTAATCCTCAATGCCACTTGGGACCATACTGATGTGGGCCAAACAAAGGAGCCCTCTCCCCCCTCACTATAGACTCCTTTTCTTGTTCTGTAGCTCTCAGTTTCACCTTTTTCCTAGTCCAAAGTCTTAATCACTTTCTTGATCAATTTTCTCTGGCTCCTCACCCCAAACAATGGACTGTCCCTCATAGATAATTACTCCGAAACTTGTAACTCAGCTTGCTGATTACAATCACTACAGGCAAGCACCCCTTCCAGGCCTTTCTGGACCTAGACAGATGATAACACCTGAATGACCAGCTAGGCCAGAATTCAACAGGCCACAGGCTCAATGGACTTTACATCACAGCGACAAGGGCTTTGAGATCTATTTCTTGGGGCAATGCTTTTAAAACTATTAATTGAATTAATTTCTCCTCATCTAGGGACCATCAGGATATAAATGTTCCCCCAACAAGGCTTCCATCCTGTCTCAACCAAAGAAGTCAACATGGCAGATCTTGGGACCCCTTCCCCTTTCAGATCAGATAGAGTGAGAGCTCTGTGGCTCCCCAATAGGTAGGGACAATGACCATTCTCAGCAGGAAGAAGATACAGAAGATGAGATCTCCAGTCCCTCAGCTTACCAGAGAGATTTGTGGGGATCACATCTCTCAAGAAAATATGAAGAAGGCAGACAGAATACAGGGAATCTTGGGACCCCTCCTGTGAGACTCGCTCTGCTGGAATAGTCCCCGCCTTGATAGTACCCTTTCACTAGTAATCCCTGCCCCAGGCTGGGCAGCCACAGGAGGAAGTTTCAGTCAAATACAAGGAAGTTAGAGGACACAAGCAGCCCACCAGTTTGAGCCAGTTCCTAACGCCTGCACAGTGAGAGTTACAACGACCTTCATCTCACCTGGGCCTCATTATACCATCGTTGCAAGAACATACATATGCCCGGAAGTTCATTAATATCATTACAACAGACTGAACTCTAGGAAAGGGCATGCGCAGTCAGAAGGTGTTATGTAATAGGCCCCATGCCAATCAAACTTGTTAATCAAGAGATCCCATTCCCAGAGGTGTATCCCCTAAAGACATGGAAGAAAATAAAAGTACTGAAGCCTCATTAATTGGGGCCCTCGAGCCACTTTCCTGCTCAAGCCACTCCTACCTCTTAGGAGTGTACTTTCTTTTCAATAAACTATCTCTTTGTTTCACCTCTAGACTTTTGTGTGTGTGTTGTTCAATTCTTTTCTCAAGATACCAAGAACCTGGGCATTGCGTTGACGAGGACACCCCATTATTAGCTGAGTTCTTCACAATCACCCGTAAAGCTGTTCCCACAGGAATTCTGATTCAGTAGCTCTGTGATGAAGACTAGAAATCTATATTTTTAAAATGGCCCAATTTGTGATTGCTGGTATGACAACACAGTGACAGTGACAGGACCTGCAACATCTGGATTTCTTTCACCTACAGCATTCATAGGGCACAGACAGCAGCTCTCTGCAGAGTTAAAAGGATCCTGTTACCATCCAGGGGCCCTGATAACTTTTTTCTCTCATCTTGGTCCTAATCCCAAGCTATTAATATTCACATCAGGCATGATCAGCTTCATCAGAGAAGTTCAATTTTCATGGCTATTCTGAGCTAAACACACTGTTTATATGGTAGATGACTTCTTGAATGAAATCTCTAATCAAAAACACTTCTCTTACCATTTACCTTTAGCCAAAAATCATAGTAAATGATGGTGAAACTAAAAAAGGCAGTTCTCCCATCTTTTGCTACTGAGTTATTTTTATACAAA
>PVJL010006668.1:0-88632 GCA_004026885.1 Lyroderma lyra | reverse complement strand
GTGTGTGTGTGTGTGTGTGGTGTGTGTGTGGTGTGTGTGTGGTGTGTGTGTGGTGTGTGTGTGTGTGTATGCCACTTCTTTATCCACTCATCTATTGACGACATTCGGGTAGCTTCCATATCTTGGCATGCAATAAACATAGGAATGCATATGTCTTTTCAAATTAGTGTTTTTGTTTTCTTTGGATAAATACCCAGAAGTGAAATTCCTAGATCGTATGGCAGCTCTATTTTTAATTGTTTGGGGAACCCCTACCCTGTTTTTCATAGTGAGTGCACTAATTTACACTCCCACCAAAAGTGCACGGGGGCTCCCTTTTCTCCACATCCTTGCCAGCACTTGCTGTTTGTTAATAGCTATTCTGCCGGTGTGAGGTGGAATCTGATTGTGGTTTTAATTTGCATTTTCCTGATGATTAGTGATGTTGAGCATCTTTTCATATGTGTGTTGCTCCATCTGTGTATCCTCTTTGGAGAAATGTCTATTCAAGTCCTCTGTTCATTTTTAAATTGGATTGTTTGTGGTTTTGGTATTAAGTTGTATGAGTTCCTTATATATTTTGGGTATCAACCCCTTATTGGATGTGCCATTTCCAAATATCTTCTACTCAGTATGTTGTCTTTTTATTTTGTTAATAGTTTCTTTTGCTGTGTAGAAGTTTCAAATTCTTTACCAAGCACATTACTTGTCTCTGTTTCCTTAAAGATTTTTCCCCTGGAGATTTTTCTTGCTCTTTCATTTGAGAGATATCCTTCTGTCTTTTCATTTTGTTTGAGTTTCTGTGTTTGTTTATATGAATTAGACAAAATAACTGTCTCTTCCAGTCTTGAATAAGTGGCAGTAATAGAAATGGCCTCGGTGTAGACCACGTGTGCTGAGTGTTTGGGGCAGGCCAGTAGGAGCCGAGCAGGTGCCTTAGGTGTTGGGGGCACTCACTGGTCCACTGAGCTGAAGGGGTTCTGAAGCAGGCAGCTAGAGGTAGGAGTCAGATCTCCCACAGGCCCTACCACCAGCCTGTGAACCTCCCTTTCTCTGCCCAAGACTCGCTCCCCCTTACATCGATATAATTAACCACAAGCAGGAGAGAAAAAGATACAACTGACCACAAGCAGGAGCAAAAAAGATACAAGCCAGTCTAAAACTGGTTAACAGTGCCTGCGCAGTAAATAGTTACAATGACCTTATTTCACCTTCCCTCATTATAATGTCATACATATGCATGGCACTCGTTAATATCATTATAACAGACTGAATTCTGGGAAGGTACACGGGCAGTTAAACAAAGGTAACATAGTAACATCCTATCAATCAAAGATGCCAATCAAAAGGCCCCATGTCCAGATAGACTAACTCCTCTCAACCAAGAGGATAAAAGCCACAATAACCCTGCTAGTTGGGGCCCTAAAGACACTCGCTCAGCCTATTCCTGTCTCTTTGGAGTGTACTTTCTTCTAATGAACTCCTTGCTCTTCCTTTCCCTACTGCTTTTCCATGTCTTACTCAATTCTTTGTTTGAGACACCAAGAACCTGGACACGGCATTGTGGGCTTGTCCTCTGATAATGCTTCAGGTGGGTGGCCAGGTGCGTACCTTTTTTGGGGTCAAGATGGGTTTACATGATGTGTTATGTCTGAAACGTGCTGTGATGACCTTGCAGTTTGGCCAGAGCTCCTGAATGGAGCTCAGGTCACCCTGTGGAGGTTGAGGAAAATGAGATGAATGGCTCTCACCAGCTACGCCTGCCCAGAAAGTTCTTGCAGTTCCTGGAGTGCTCCTATGGTTACCTAGCCTTCTCTGTTCAATCCCTTTCTCCTGTTTGTTGTTCAGAAGCTGTTCATTCAGGCCTCAGTTGTCTGGTAGGAGGACTAACTGCTCTCCATATCCATATATAGTTAAGTTTGCTCACGGGAGAGGGTGAGTTCACTGCCCTTCCATCCTGCTGCCATCTTGGACTTCCCCTTCACCCCCTGTTTTTCATTACTGTTTTTCTAACCATTGAGTAGCACCTTCTTTAAGACATTTAATGTATGTTCTTGATATGTATACCTATGTATCTGTGAAAATATATATTGGTATTTTGAGTATGTATGTACTTATATGGTACATAAGTGTCACGTTATATTTCTTGCCTTTTACTCAATGCTTTGTTCTAATATATACTCTATTTTATTGTTTCTGACAGCTGCATCATATTCATCTGATGATGGACAGCTATTTGCTGCTACAAGTAATGCTGCTGTGTACATTTTTCTATGTGGTACCTCTGAGAATTTCTTAGGCATATATTCCTATGAGAAAGACTGTTGTATTATAGGGTACAGCTCTAATTCCCCTAAGAGCTGCCAGATTTTTTCCAGGAAGTCTGTGCCAGTTCCTACTCCCACCAGCTATGCATGTGGATTCCTGTTTCCCCTAACTTGTTAAAAATCTGGAGTCCTCTAATTTTGAAATGTTTGCCAGTTGGTGGGTAGTAAGGGGCATAATACTGTTGTTTTAATTTTTATGTCTCTTACTATGGGTGAGGTTGAGAATCTCTATCTAACTTGCATCACCGAGATTTCTCATTTTTGTGCATTGACAATACATATCCTTTATCTCTTTTCCTATTTTTTCTAGTAATAGATAGAAATTCCTTTTATAATCAAAGTATTTGTCCCATTGGTTTTAAACTTTGCAAATATCTTCTCTTAGTATGGTACACATCAGTTAACATGGCCTATGGGGCCCATGTTGAGGAGAAATCTTTAATGCTTATGTAGTTGGGCCCAACAATTTTCTGCTTATGTTTCTGGTTATAGAGTCTTGTTTAAAAAACTTTTTTTCCACAGTTGACAATGATAATGAAACTGTCTTATTTAGTGTACTAAAGTGTAGTATTTAAACATAGATTGAAGTTTTTAAACCATGGGCACAGATGAGCTTGCAAAGTAATGTTGAAACATATCATTGAATCTATGAAGGAATATGGAGTATCTGTAGACAACTACAGAATAAAAGATAGTTTAAGATCAAGTCACATGGCTTAACAAAAGTTGTTCAAGATAGTCTTCTGATAGATCATTTAATATGATGGGCAACTCAATGAATTTGTATTCTGGTTACTTTAACATATGTGTTGCTAAAGCAAGCACAATTCTGGTTGCTTTAAATAATAATTATATGGCTGTGTTTTTGAGTGTATAATGAATGTCACCATGTTTCAAGCCTAATAATTAGTAGACCTAGCTGAAGTAATATGGCTTTTACATTTGGATTTTAACTTTCCTCTATGTCACTTGTACAAAAATTTTTATAGCAACCTTATTTAACTCACAGGGAAAAAAATGGGAAACATTCCAATATTTAACAATAGGAAAATTTTTAGCAAGCCAGCTTTATAAGTATAATGAAATACTTAGGGCATAATCTTTAAAAATAAGTAAGCAGGATATATCAATATATAACAATGGAGCTATGAAAAAATATTGGGTGTAAATCACAAAATAGAAAAATGAAATACATATGCAAATGACAAGTGCATAAAAATGTGCTCATGTGTTCAGAGAAAGAGTTGAAATTTAGCCAGATAAATTTATTATGTTTTTATCTGCAAAATTATGATTTAAAAGTATTGATGGGTACATTTTTATGTCACCATTTTAAGAAATGCACATGAATATGTTTATGTAAATTTAGAACTTCTATAATTCTCAAATAGTGGTAATAGGGAGGAAATGAAAATAAGAGAAAGTGGGTGTTTTGAAGTCATCTGGATTAGGGGTCAGCAAACCATCCAGCCTGCGCCTGTTTGTGTGAGTAATGACTTATGGCGCACGGCCACACTCATTTGTTACGCCCTGCCTGCTTCCCAGCTACAAGGGCAAAGTTGAGTTCTTGCAACAGAGACCATTTGGCTTAAAAGCCCAAAATGTCTACGATGTGGCCCTTCACAGGAAAAATGCCCTCTCCTAATCTAGATTATTGCTTGGGGATATGAATTAGAATCTATTCTCAGTCATGGAATTTCCATTTAAATAACAGATCTCAAATTGCTTAATTATTTAAGTCTACGTCTGCAAAGAAGTGGGACTGATTGATTACAGGCCCAAGAGAGTTTGGGAAACAACCATGACACTATTCTCAGGGTTGAGAAGTTTTAGAGTGTAGGCTTTAATTTCTAAGCAACAGAGTCAACCGTAAGTGCACCGGAGCCGTGAGACCTCAGTAGAGGGTAGAAGTGAATGCAACAGAGCCTCAGTGAGAGCCCTGCGCCCTGGGCTGTGCAGGCTCCCCTAGCAGCTCCTTTTTCAAGGCTCCCCGTGGGAAGTTGTCTACCTTGCCTAGGGACATACAGTGATTTAATGGCAGCATTAACTGAAAAAGAAAAACTTGATCTACGAATTTCCTGCAGGTGTCAGAGCAAGAATGCGTCTCAGGGCAACAGATAAGCAGTAAGCCGTGCAAACTGCAAATTCCACTTCTAGGGACAGTCATCCGTTCTCACAGGCAGTCTGTTTTTTCCTGCTAGACCGTCTGAGTCCTTTGCTGCTCCTACCTTCCTCCCCTGTGGAAAGATGGTCTTCTGTCCTGGGCTGCAGGTAAATGGCTTGTTCCAAATGGATTCACGAGTATATTTTATATCCTGGAAGAGGCCATTCAGAAACTTCATACCTGACTGCACCTCTGTCTGAGAATCCTAGCAAATGTGTCAACCTGCTTCCAGAGCAATGGAGTTCGCTCCATTTTCAGGTTGTCTCTATGGATACAATTTTAATCTTTTGTGGGAGAAATGAAGTTTATCAGTTTAGAAGCTAAAGAAGAAAATCGGTAGTTTTTAGTAGTTTCTGCAGAGATACGAGAGATACTTTCTGAGCTCTTCCAATTTGTTGATCAGTCTTCCAAGTGATTACAGCTAAACTTGCATTTGTAATGACAGAATTCTAGAATATTTCCTTTGGGCTATATACTTCCTCTACATTGTATACTTACGATACACGATATCTCACTTACACTGGAGTACTAGAAAATAGGGTACTTACTAGTCAGATCCTCACATACATGCGTTCACACTCACCGAGGGTTGCTAATGGACCAGGTGGGACTGCCATTCCTGTTCAGTCAACGATGATGTCTTTACCCTGTACATGTCCTTTCCTTTTTGTCATCCTTTGTCCATCTCTTTGGTGTCCCCAGCCCAGCAGTTGGAGTGCCCAGGCCCGTTCTCCTTTGACCGAAGGAGGTTTTCCAATTATTTCCAATCAGTGACTCAGGATGATTCCTCTAGAGGATTTTTACATTAAAAAGAAAATACAAAGGACCAAGGGGTGAGGGCAATGCATTCTGGAAATAAGTGTATTTTTAATACTTTTATTTCAAACACCATAGTGACTGGTGTGAGGGATAAGATAGATTTACATCTATTCTGGGGCGACTGTGGACAGAGGGGCTCTCCCATGTCCCTCAGACCACATTTCCCAAGTTCTCTTAGCTCCCCTGCTCCCTCGCTGTCTGTGGCCACCTTCCCCCCATGCTGGAGCATGAGCCCAGCTTCCCCACCTCCATGCACGCATCTTCCAGACCCTACAGACACCCGGGATAGTGATCACAGGGCAGAAAGCTCAGCTGTCCCCCCTGGTGAAGAGGTCATGGCTCTGTTTGGCTTTCTTCTATTCACACCTTCTCTGGAGAGAGACAGAAAGAGCCTGGGAACAACCGGCCAAAGTAGGTCAGAGCAGCTGTCACCAAGGACCTCTCACAGAGCAGGTAGAGCTCAGGACAGGAGTTAGAGTGGGGGAGCTGGGAGGGAGGAGGGGGCTGCAAAGTGAGGGTGCGCTGGACAGAGGAGGTGACAGGAGTCAAGTGACCCAGGGCCGAGCCCTGAAGTGAAGTGGATTTGGGGGCCCTCATTTTGCTTATCCTTTAATGACTCGGCCCTCGAACCGGCGGTTCCGTCCCAGTGCTGCTCCGGCCTGTTCGCCTCGGTCCAGACCCTTCTCATTCTCTGCCTTCCAAAGATCCGTGTTCTGAGACCCTCTCCACCCACCCTCTTCTCTTTCTTCCTTTCTCTGGTCCTGCCTGCCTCTTTTCTGAGAAAGGAGCCTGCGCTGAATGTTCAGTAATAATGAATCAATTAGCTGACTTTCTCAAATAAAATATTTGGATTTTAAAAGGAGCCAGAGGAAAAGTAGAATTTCAAAGGAAACGCCCTAATGTCCCCACCTTCGCACAGGGTGTATCTAAAGTCAGGCCTGGCCCTGCGCCGATCTTGCTCCTAAGTGTCCCCGAGTCCCTCTCAGGACCTTTAGGAGCCACCATAACTTAGGGCTGCAGAAACAATAACCCGTCTTCCTCTCCGTTGCTCTGATTATTTCCGAAGGCCTACAGACACTGGCTTTTAAATGTCGATCACAATGAGCGCGGCCTGTTCAGGCACTTTAAGCTGGCGCTGTGTTTGTGTCCCAGCCTCTGAAGCGCAGTTACGGGAGTTAGTTGGGAGGGGGGTGGGGGTGGCATGGGGAAGGGATCGGGGGACAGCTGAGCTTCAGCAAAGAAGTCTCCGGGACCCAAGTCGGAGGAGGTGAGCGGTTTCGTTTTCTCTTACTTAAGTCGGTGGATTGCTAGGGGATGCCTACGCAGACTGCTTCTTTTCTCCCGTTACTCTCTGGACGGCAGCTGCCATATCGTGGGGCTTTTCCCCATGAGGAAGCCTAGTTGAGAACACATTGGGTGAAAACGTGTTTTTCTTCCAACAATGGGAAGCGCTTTCACAGGGGGTGACGTTAACTACGAATCGCGTTGTCACACAGATCTCCATGCTCGGGCCCGGAGGCACAAGGCCACAGCTCTTTTTAGATTGTTTGGAGGTTGGGCACAAATCACACAGTAATTGCATTATAATAATTATCACAACAGTTATGTAAATATGTATGAATATAAACATGCAAACACGAAAAACAGTCGTCGAGCCGGTGGGTGGCAGAGAGGAGCCTCACGTCTGTGCCCCGGGCCCTGCTCTGTGCTGGTGGGTAGGCACATCTTTGGCTCATTGTTTCTCTGGCCCCTCTGTGCTGGGCCACACCAGGCCCTCCTGGCTGACAGACAGGTAGTCAGGTTACTAGTTCTTTGGAGCACAGTGTGTAGCAAGGGGACATTAACAAGTTAGATCTATTTGTTAGAATGCTTAACATACCAGGGGTGCCACAAAAACGTATACACCTTTTAAGCGATGTTATCTACGTGTTACTTTTTGAAGTTGAATGAATTATGGTAGTAATGTGTAGTATAATGTTCACTCAAAAGAGGCATTAATCAAATGAATGCTAGTATCACCATACGACAGGCAGGACAGTTAAAGAAAATGCTGGAAGCACAAGACCATTTTGAAGTGGTATTTGAAATTTGAGAACATTGTGTTTCCCCCATGTTCTCCTGACTTGGCACCCCTAGACTTATGCCTTTGGAGGACCTTAAAGGATGTGGTGTACTGTAGAAAGCTGGCTACACTGGTGGTACTTCGGGAAGAAATTGAAACGACACGTGCAGCAATACAAGTGGACACTTTGGTCAGCGTTGCTCAGGCAGCAGCTCGCCGTAATCAGAGGTGTCTGGACGCTGATGGGAACCACTTTGAGCACCTCTTGTCATTGCAGAAGTCAAATGTGACTGTATTCATCTTTTGTTATCGGTATATATTGAGTATTATAATTTTAATAGTTTTTTTTTTCATTTCTTAAAATGTGTATACATGTTTTTGGCACCCTCTGTATTGGGAAAACTTTCACTAGAATAAAACAAATCTTTGCTGATTTTTTATATGACCTAAGAGTTCTCTGTCACTCTGCCCTCCTCTTCCTGTCTCCATCTAAAGACAGAACTGTCCCATCACTGTGAAACCAAGTCAACATTCACCCCCAGTCTATGCCTGGAGCCCCAAAACTCACCTGTTGATAAAGCACAGAGAAGAGATATTATTATCAATTTATTTTTCAGGTCAAAAATGGTAATAGGACCAACATGTCCTCCTATAAGAGGAAAAAAAAACACTTACTAAAACATCAAAAAATCCTTTGAGTACTTCCAAAACACCTTCACGGGTCGAACCACCTGCAAGAGGCCACAGGCCCCATCTCTGTTGAAAGTTGTTCCTTAGCAAGGAAGTTCTGTCACCTGCTGGGGTGGTCATTGAGTTCTTTCACGTATCAGCTTCATCAAAAGCATACCAGCATTCCTCATTAGCACGGGTTCTCTTTCTAAAGATGTCTCCTTTGATGTAGCCACTTTTATAATTTACAGCTTGTTTGAATTTTGTAGCCTCTATTCTCTGTCATTAAAAAAAATTATTTTTATTTTTAAATTTTTTTATTTTTGACATTTATTTTGTTTATTTTTTAAGTTCAGTTTATTGGGGTGTCATTGGTTAGTAAAGTTATATATGTTTCAACTGTACATCTCTCTAACACATCATCTATGCATTACATTGTGTGTTCGCCACCCAGAGTCATTTCTCCTTTTATTTCTGTCATTTTTTTGCATAGCAACAAAGGAAATCTTAATTGTTGTGCATTTAGAGTCCACCTCTAGACTGTGGGATCAATGCATGCATCAATTCAATAATCGTTCAATAACTAGTGATTACAATCACACTGTGCCATGCACTGTGATAGGATACAAACAGTGAAAATGACATTTTAGAAGTGGAGGGTGTGGATGTTTGTACAGCACAATGGATGGCTTAATGCCACTAAATTGTATGTTTAAAAATGGTTCAAATGGAAAAGTCTATGTTACATATATTTTGCTGCAAAGATAAGAATGCTCTTCAAAAAAATTGAGTAAGATAGTTCCAGTCTGCCCCTTGACCAACACACTCAGTCGAGTGTCACTGGTGAGAAGACAGAGGTTTGTAAAAAGCACACTGGATACCCAGGAGGAAGGTGTGGACTGCATTTAACTTTTTGTTTGTTTTCTTTTCAGTGGTGGTGTTGGTTAGGGAGGGCCTCTAGGGCTGAGGCTTCCAAGATGAGCAATTCTTCTCCAGAAGTCAAAGCCTCAGGCTTCTCTCCAACTCTGAATCCTGACACGTGGGCAACTAATGTGAACCGCAGCAGACCCTAGGGTAGCTTAGTCCTGAATCTAGTACTTCTTTCTACTATCATTAGCTTGTCCTACCCAGGCCCAGATTAAGGTGAGACAAGAGGCATCTAGAGTTCAAAACTTAAGGAGGCTCTGTCAGGGACAGGTAAGTGCTGCCTTGGTGCTGTGCAACCCTGAAAAGTGACCTCCTTAAATGTCCTCACCTCCGTCATCACACTTAGCATTTTCTTTTGCAGTTGCCTGTTTACTTGCCTGTCCCCCCTGCAAAGACTATACACTGTTTTTTGTGTGTCTTTGTATATCCTGGGACTGGTGCAAAGGATAGCACATGGGAAGCACTTAATAAATGGTGGCAGGCTTTGGTAAGCATTTTTAAAAAATGAGTGGCCACAATTCACCATAGACTTAGGGACAAGTTCTCATCCTGTCTTCGCCTTGGAGCCTATCTCTGTTCTGTGGGGCAGAAGAGTATTGCAGGTTCATGCTCCCTGCAGACCATTCAGGACGTACTTCTTCTGTGCCTCTGGAACCCTTCCCATTCTCACCTTTTTTTTCAGATTTTTTTCTTTGTGAATGATTTTGAACAGTTGCTCTGTCTTCAAGTCTACTTTTTCCCTAAGATCTAATCCACTGTTAATACCACCCAGTTAAAATTTCATTTTGATATTGAACTTTTCATCTCTAGAAGTCTCTTTTGATTCTTCCTGGTATGTTCTATTTATCTCCTTAATAGGTTTGCATTTTCTTTTATGTCCTTACACATATGGAGCATGTTTATAAATGCTTCAATGTCCTCATTCACTGATTTCATCATCTCTGTCATTTCTGCATCTCTTTCTACCAGCTGATGTTTCTCCTGGTCATGAGACCCATTTTCTTCTATGTCTGCACACAGAAGATAATCCTCACTATTTTCCTCTTATACCTTCTTGAACCTTGTTCTTCTAAAGCATGTCTGACTTTCTCTTGATACAGAACTTCCCTCTCTCTTCTTCAAGTGCACTTTTCTCAGTCCCTTCCTCTCCCAGGATCAGAAGGAGGGTCAGGATTCACTTTGCCACCCTGTTGTTTCTTTGCTGCATTGTCTCTTTTGACATACACAGAATGTACTTTCAGTGCTATCTCCCTTTCTCTTTGATAATGTCACTCTGCCCCTAGGACACACTATTTTTTTTTTATCAGCTGACTTACAGTTTCCTTTTCCTGATTCTTGCTTCCTTTCTCATTCCTTCTCTTGCCATACTCTAAGCTGACTTTAGCATCAGGATTTTAGGGATTCATTCAGTCCTCTGGGGCCCCGATAAGCCCCAGATCCACCAAGTCAGCCCTCCTGCTGCCAGCCCAGGAGCTCTTTGATCCATCCATACTTCAGTCTTGGAAGCTTCCACTACAGCACATGTAACATGTATCCTTACTCTCTTGTTTAGTCCTAAATACATCCCACACCTCTCACTTCCAGCAAATGTACTTCCAGTACATTTCATGCAGAAAATTAAAGCCAAAATCTAACTTCTTTCATCTGTAAATTTCATTACTCTGTAATTTTTTGAATATTTTCTTCCTTGCCTTCTGTCCTTGGGGGATATGACCAGTGTCAAAATATTCCCTTTGCTGTAATTACCTCCCTCACCTTATTTCACCACCTTCCTAATCAAGCTATTTCCTACTCATCCTTTAAAAATATCTATACATAGTCATTACTTTCTCTAGGAAACATTTTCTTTTCTTTTCTTTCTTTCTTTCTTCCTTTCTTTCTTTTTTTTCTTTTTGAGTTGAGAAAGAAGTGGATGTAGCTTTAAAAGGGCAACCTGAGGGACCCTGGTGGTGATTGAAATAAGCACCATGTCAGTATCCTGGATGTGATGTTGTATTGCTGTAAGTTTGCCAGATGTTACCACTGGGGGCAACCGGGTAACATGTACATTGATCTCTCTGTTATTACTAATTACAACTGCATGTGACTTTACAATTATTTCAAATTAAAAACTTTAATTTAAAAAGTTTTAATAAATAATGGCTGAAATGCCTAAATAAAATCCTGAAATTAATAAATAGAAATGCAAACCACTTTACATAAAAATAAACCATCAACAAAATAAAAAGAGCAACTGTAAATTGTGAGAACTGTTTGCTGCAAATAGATAATAATAAACCAACAATAATAAAGGTAAACTAAGGAAAAAATTACAGAAGACATTTATAATACAAAGAAACTTAGAAAAATATTCAACCTCAGTGTTAACTAATAGCTTTTGACAAAATGTCTTTCTGTCTCTCAAATGAACACTTATTTTAAAGTTAATCTTCAGTGATGGAGAATGTATGGTACATTCTTTAGAAGCAAGTATGTACATTTTTAGATGCTCTATTTTGAAAGCTACTTATCAATATGTACCAAAAGTTTTCAATATAGTTATAACCAGTGCTCCAGTAACTCTGTACGTCAGTGCCCTTGGAAATACAAGATGGTAGTCTCTTTGTTTTTTCTTTGCTCCCCGCCCCCGGCCTCCCTCCTCCCTCCCTGACCTCCCCTCCCCCCTTGCCCTCTGACTAGAAAACATTTTCTAATCCCTTGGTCTGATTTTGATATAGTCCCTTAGTTATATTCTTTCTCCATATTCCCATCTTTATCAAGTTTAACGTGATACTTAATACTATATATTTGAGAGTTTCTTGAGACACATAAGTATGTTTGAGTTTATATTCTCCATGCCTAATGTGGTGCATGACACAAAATAGATAAAAATTGGTAATTGAGTAAATAAAATAAATGAAAAGATGAATGAATGAAAAGAATTTGCATATATCTGTGACCTCACATGTATGTCCTTTTATAGAGCTAACCTAAAATTTAACACAAAATTAGCTATACATCAAGTATGATAAAATTTCTAACTTAGCAAGTCTCAGGGATTCTTTAAGCTTTGAACTGAGAAGTGATCATGTAGCATCCATTTCAGTTTAGTCATTTGGATGGTCACAAATGGGTGAGCCATTCAGTCAGATTGTTTCGGTCCCCTTGTCTAATGCTATTTGATGATCCTCTCCATTTCCACACACTGTGGCAGTTTGCAGTTAATCTAGGGACTTACTTTCATGGAGTCAAGGTTCAAATACTGCATTCATGCTTTCGTGCTCTCTGAGCACAGATTAATGGGACCCCAGCTGCTCTGTTCCATCCACCAAATGGTATTAATTTCAAGCAGAAAAGATAATCTGTGTACCATTTGTTCTTAGTTAGAAAAGGATTGGGAATAAACAGGATTTTCTAGATCAAATTGTCAAACTAAATATAAATAAATAACTAAATCTAGATGAAATTCACCCAGGAATTTGGAGGGATTCAAGGCAACATTGCGAAATTATGGCCATTCTCCTAAAATCATTACCAAGAGTTTCCATAGCAGAAGGTTGTCTTGCATCTATAGGACATTTTCCAGCCAGGGACTGAAGAGTTGTCTTATTTCTGTATTGAGGAAGGTTATAGAATCTCTGATAAATGAGAAAGACTTTGGAGGCTTGACCAAGCATAACCTCCTGAGAAAGATAGCCCATTTCTTGCCAGGGAAAAACCTGGCTAATTTACTTAAACTTTTTTAGGGTGGTAGTAAAAAAAGAAACATAGGAAAAGAATAACCAAAAGACACATTTTAATGATTGTTTGTCCCCCAACCATTTTAATAGTTCTAAATTCTAAAAACTGATAAAATAAGTGGTATCATTGGAGGAGCTTAGGGAAAGTGTTCACCAACATGGAAAAAAATCACCCCAAATCTTCATTTTTATCCCCATGAGTATTTTCTTACTAAAACATAACAATGATCATACCTCTTCCCTGATTAAACCCCTTAGTAATTTTTCAGAGTTGACAGAATAAAGTGCAAATGTCTTGGCATAAACAGGTCTTTAACATTTGAGCTCTGTTGTTCCAGCTACATCTCTGGCCAGGATTCTCCAGCACTGAAATAGTGCTTGGACCTGGAGATCATCATGCTAAGTGAAATAAACCAGACAGAAAAAAACAAAAATTGTATGACTTCATTCATATGCAGAATACAAAACTGAAAGCAACGAAGAAAAAACAAATAAACAAAAAACTCATGGACACAATCAATAGTTTAATGTTTATTTGAGGACAAATGGGGAGGGGATGGGAGAATGGAGAGGGGTGAGAAAGAAGGGAGGGAGAGCTAAATATAAGGTGATGGAAAGAGAACTCACAAAGGGTGGTGAACTTATACAACAAGTTGACAATGCACTATAGAATTGTACACCTGGAACCTATGTAATTCTTGCTAACCAATGTCACCCCAATAAGTCTAACAATAAAAGAAAAGAAATTCTTGGTCATCTTTCAAAGTCTGGTTCAGAAGTCAGCTCTTCCATCAAGCCTTCTCTGCCTCAATTCTAGCTTCAATGACACTTTAACAAAGCTCCTGGACTCTAGCTGAACATATTCCTATCTACCTAGTATTACAACCTGAATACTGGTCAAAAAAAAAGTCTAAAAATAAGAATTCAATGAGGGATTGTAAAAGTGAAGTGATAGAAGTGAGTCTCATGATAAATAGGTCATATTTCCAACTGTTATCATCCTGTTTATTTACCAATAGATTGGGAGCTTTCCTATGAACCTAGTAAGAGATGACTCAGGAAACAGAAGTGGGGTATCAAGTCCATGAGCTCTGGAACCAGGAAGACCAGGGTTATAAAGACCGAAATATGGAACAAAAGGAATGTGCTAACATTTATTCATTTCAGGTAATAAATGTGTTCAAAAATTTAAAAGTAAATCAGAAATCAGCTACATGAAAATTTAATATACCTTGTGCTGTGTAATCCTTTTCTTTCTAGGTCCATAGATGGAGGCTAGAGGATGAGAGAAAGTAGGAAAGAATGGAAAAACAAGAAAGAAAGTAATTTCTGTGGAATACTAGCATATCTATGTGCCATTGTTCCCTATCTCATTTCACTTAACCTTCAAAAGCACATG
Organism: Lyroderma lyra; assembly: GCA_004026885.1. Taxonomy (NCBI): domain Eukaryota; kingdom Metazoa; phylum Chordata; class Mammalia; order Chiroptera; family Megadermatidae; genus Lyroderma; species Lyroderma lyra. The sequence goes on along the minus strand of PVJL010006668.1, from coordinate 74,567 downwards.
AGATAGATGCTGTTATTTCTATTTTATAGAGGAATAAACTGAAGCACAGTGATGGTAAGATATTTACGCTCATTCTCATGGCCAATAATAAGAAGAGAAGCGTGAATTTTAATCCAGGAGTGATTGCAGTACCTGTCTTTGGAATTGTGGTATACAAGCATTTCCTAACATGCATGTCATCCCTTTCTGCCCAATGAGACGAGACAGGCAAGTGATGGTGGGGCTTAAGAGAAAGGCTTCATGGTACACATGCTTCCTTCTGAAACTCCCTTGTAGCAGCTCATTTAGCTTCAGGTATCAGGCAATCACATGCTTCAGGAAGTGAACCTGATTGGTAATCCAAATGGGTTAATTCACCTTTCCAGGGATATTTAAGAAGAGGCATGTGACACTATTCTGCCCAAAGAGACATGAGAGAGAAAGTCTGAATATGCAAGAAAAGGAAGAGACATTGATCAAAAGAAGATGATGTGGAAGGTCATAGCAGAGAGAGAGGGTTAGGATGGACAGCTCCTCTTCAGAAGGAAAGGAAGCAAGCTTAGATGATGATTTAAGTTTGTCATCTTCGTGCTTGGAAACAAAGGGTGTTCTGGTTGATGGTTTCTTAAGGCAAATGCGCGCGCACACACACACACACACACACACACACACACACATTCATGTAGATGGATAAAAACTTACAGAGTCAGAGGACATGAGGGTGCTTGGGTTAACTAGCTCCCCATTGTTAGACCAACAACAAAATGTCATCTCAAAACTCCAGTCCAGATTCTCTTGTCTTCTCTCCAGGTGTGCCAGTTGCTGCTGCAGCCTACTTTCTCATTACCTTAGAATCCAAACTTTGTTTCATCTCTACAACCACTGTCTCAATTCAGACCATCCTCATTCTCTTGTCCAGATTACTTAAAAACCTCCTAACTGACCTTCCTATTTCCAATCCAGTTTTGACACTGAAAAAAGAATTCTACTGCTAAAACACAGTTCTATTAAAAGAATTCCCATGGTTAAAACCTTTCCATAGCTTTTTACTTTCTTTGAGATGAAAGTCAGCCTCCTACAGGATGCTTCAGAATCTGGACCCCGCCTGGCTTTCTCATCTCTCATCTTGCATACTCTTTCTCTAAATCACACCGAAGTGTTTACAGTTCCTCAAACTTCACCACGCCCTCTCTGGTCTGTGGGCTTTTGCACTTCTCCTCCCACCCTGTCTCTCTTCTCTTTTTCTCCATAATCTCTTACCTTGGAAGATTTCTTCCACATGGTTAGCCATGGATACAGTGATGATTCAGGAATGTATATTTTCAGCCCACAACTCTTTGCAGGACTCCAAGGCCACATCCAGTAGTCTAGTTAGCATTTCCTCTTGGAGGGGTTATGGGAATTCAAGTTTAACACCATCTGAATAATGGAGACTTTGTGTTCAAAGCCTCATTGAAAGTCTGACTGGCCTGAAAGAGGTGAATATTCTTGTTCTTAAACAGTGTATTATGTGCTAGGCAGAGATGAGCATGGAATGATGGGAACACAGAGAGAAAGGGAGGGTCAGATACAAACTTCTAAAGAAGTTATGTCGAAGGGGAATTTTCGTAACAGAATTCTCAACATTATTCCTCTATCTTTGAATTCATTTGGTTAGTTAAGAGCCCCACCCGCTCCTTGGATGGAAAATGTCCCTGACCATCAATATAAACATCTGATCTTCCAGTTTCGACTCTTCAACAAGAGCTGGACTATCATCTCATCTTAGTTCCCAGCTCAGTGCCTCTGCTGCAAATCCTGACCCTGAACCCTGTGGGATAATGAAATACAAGATCATAGCTGGAAAACAGAGCATGCATCTGGTGTGGATTGTTGTTTTGGTTTAATTAGGATGTGCTGTTTCCTGCATTTCTGTAATCTCACTTGATGAATTATGTGAATTACTTGTTCTGCAGGCTTTGAACATGTGGCACTTGTCAGGGGAAAATGATTCCCTCTTCCTCCTTTGAAAAAAATAATCTTTTGGTGCATTAATAAAAAGCAAATGTGTTTGTTTTGGGGGGTGGGCAATACGTATGTGTACCATTCAGATACTGTGATGGACATTTGCTTCTCTGTAGGAAGAAGGGTCTGGCTCTAGTGTATACTCAGCATATTCAGTTCTACACATTCTAATGTGCACACAGCCCAGTGGGAATCACAAAGAAAAATGAAAGAGTCATTGCTGTCCCAGGATTTCTCAAACCAGTTCAGGAGACAGATCCTCTGACCAGTAACCACAATACAAGGCAGACAAAGATAAGAGCCATAATAGAGATAATTACCCCTTTCCTTTATTTATCCAGCTTCGGCTTACAAAGGAATTCCACATCCATGACCTCATTTGATCCCCACAAGAGCTCTGTGAGGTAGGTGTTCTCATTCTCGCTTTGGAGTTACAGATAACCAAGGCTCAGAGGATAAACTGTCTTGCCCATGTCCCCACATTAATGGACATAGGGGTCTCTTAAATCCCAGTCCAGTCTGGTGGACAGACAGAAAAGGGGGCTAATGACTTAGGCCAAGCTCGTCCAACCCGCGGCCCGAGGGCCGCATGAAGCTCAGGACAGCTTTGAACGAGGCCCAACGCAAATTCATAAACTTTCTTAAAACATTAGGAAAATTATGCAAGGAACTTTTTCTTTTTGGTTTGTTTTTTTGGTTTTTTAGCTCATCAGCTAGCATTAGTGTTAGTGTATTTTATGTGTGACCCAAGACAATTCTTCTTCTTCCAGTGTGCCCCAGGGAAGCCAAAAGATAGAACAACCGTGACTTAGGCCAAAGCAGTGAAAGTCTCTTGGAGGAGGGAGGTATGATATAAGTTAAGTCCCTACCTTCTGGGACAGAGGTGAAAAGAAAAGAAATTCCAGACAGAGAAGAAATCTGTAAGTAAAGAAATCTGTGGTGATGGCAGAAGAGGAAGCATTCCGGGTATCTGTGACCTTCCATCAAAATTGATGGAATAATATAATTGAGCACTGTATTGAGTACTTTACATATTTCTAAAGAAACTGTTCTTTCCCTCAAGGATTATGTGGCTTGAGAAAAAAAAAACACAAAATAAATGAAATTAATGCAAGAGAATACCTAAATAGTGGCCCTACTGTGAGGTACACAGCCTGCTATAGAAGTAGGGCTTTGATTTTTATTCATTTATATTTTATTTTGTTAATACAGCAAAGGACTGCAGGGAAGGTGGTTTTTAAAAAAAGTGTGTAGAGATCAAATTGCTTTAAAGAAATCAACATTTTAGGGAGACGTGAGATCTTAAGTAGGGCCTTGACAATGAGAAAGTATTTCAGAGCTCTGAGGAAGTGAGGTGCCCAGCTTGGGCTCAGGGTGATTCAGGGTGAGTGGTGCTGACTAGCAATGCTTATTGGGCTTGAGGAGGATTGAGGGATTTAAGGCAAATGAAGTGAGCTCTCCCCGTGAGGTGCTGAGCTGTGCTGACTCATCCCACCTTGAAACAAGCTAACCCCTTGGAAAAAATGGAGAGAGAGAAACTGGAGGAAGATTATGTGTCTGCAGCCAAGGCAGCCAGGAGTGTAGCAATTAGATATTGATTGAGTCTAATGTATTCCTGACAGGATGCTGGCACACATAGAAATACGGTTTCACTACATCCTTACATCAAGTTTTGAAATACCAGACAGGTGTCATAAGTGAATTTTGCAGGGAGTAAACACTCTTAGGGGAGTCAAAGTCACATTATCAGGCTGCTGGAATTCATTACTAGGTCTTGGATCTCTAAGTCCAGGTCAACTGTGTATTAACAGAGTAACCATTTTATATTAATTTCCTTCACAGTTCATTAGTTTAATAAATGGTGTGGCAAAAATAAGTCCAAATTCACAAAGTTTGGGGAAATTATAGAGAATGTTATGATTAGATTTGAAAGGCTATGTATGCATGTGTGTATATGTTCATGTGTGGTGTGTGTGTGTGCATGTGTGTGTGTGTGTGCACACACATGCATGGGGCAGTACCTGGAGGGACATATTTAGGGAAAGAAGGCTTTTATTTTGTTTTTGAGAAAGATAACAAGAGCACACCGTATTCTGGTGGAAATAACCAAAGGACCATAAATGATTGGTGAGGAGGGAGAGTACCCTTGAAAACAATTTTGATTATGACACCTCACCAAATTGTTTGTACAGCGCTGCCAGTGTCAGCACATAGTGGCAAGTTTGTGAACTTAATTGTCAGATTTTGGATATGATGACAGCTCTGATGGCCATTCCAGAAAAAGAGTTCCAAAACTGCTTTGAAATGTGGACTAGGCACTGGTGTTGGTGCATAGCTTCCCAAGGGGAGTACTTCGAAGGTGACCGTAGTGATACTCAGCAATGGGGTATGTAGCACTTTTTCTAGGATGAGTTTGCGAAATTAATTGTCTGACCTTGTACATATGTAGTTAGTAGGCACAGGTTTAACTTTTTATGAGACTGCCATTTTTTTCCCAAGTGGTTGTACCATTTTATTCTTCCATCAGTCATGTTCCTGTTCTTCTACTCCTTGTGAACACATGAACAGTTTTTAAAAATTGTCACCATTCTTATTGATGTGCAATGGGATCTCTCTGTGGTTTTAATTTGTAATTCCCAAATAACTAATGATACTGATCATCTTTTATGAGCTTGCCATCCATATATCGTCTGTGGTGAAATTTTGTTCATCTTCCCCATACTTCTTATTTTCCTCATTATTGGGTTTTGAGATTTCTTTATATGTTCTGAATGCAAGACCATTATCAGATATTTTATTTGAAAATATTTTCCCTCAGATTGTGGCTTGTTTTTTTTATTTTCTTAATAGTGTCTTTCACAGAGTAAAATTTTACATTTCTATGAAGTCCAAATTAAAAAATATTTTCCTTTATGAATTACGCTTTTAGTTTCTTATCTAAGAAAACTTTGCCTACCTCAAATTGTTAAACATTTTCTCTTGTTTCTGTATAGATTTATAAGTTTAATTTTGTAATTTTGTCTGTAATCTACTTAGAGCTAATTTTTGTATATGTAATGAGATGTCGATCTAAGTTCAGTGTTTTAGCATTGGATAACCTATTGTTCCAGCATAATTTATAGAAAAAAAAGACTTTTATTCCATTAAATTACTTTTGCAATTTTGTCACAAATCAATTGATCATATATATGTGGGTTTATTTCTGGACTCTGATTTATTTGCCTGTCTTTTCAGCAACACTGCTTTGTCTTGATGACCATAGCTTTATAGTATGCTTTAAAATTAAGTAGTATAAGTCAGCCAGCTTTGTCCATCTTTCCCAAAGTTGTATTAACTATTCTAGGTCTTGTAAACTTTCATATACATTTTAGAGTCAGCTTGACAATTTCTGTAAAAGTGTCTCTGGGGTTACTGGGATCCTATAGACTCTATACATCAATTTTAAGAGAACTGGCATTCTTTTCAATTTTGTCAACTGTAAATGTCTGTAAATATTAATTCCAATTTTTTATAAATAATTTAATGAAGCTTAAGAGGAAGTAAAGGTTCATGGATGCACTGAATTTATAGCATGCAGTGATACACCACAAAAACAAAATAAAAATGAAATTAAATCAGAACTAGGCAAGACTGAGTCTACCTGCTGCTTTTAGGTGGCAGCCTATATAAACCATCAAATGGACATGGTCATTGAATTGCCAGTGCTCCAGTCCTCCATTCTGGTCAGAGCCGAAGCAGGACATAAGACAGAAGAAAAACTGCTCTTGTTAAAAAGTGTAATTTATTCCTGTTCCCAAAATGATGATGGGAGTTTAGTTGGCTATGCAACCGACACACGGAGAATAGCAGTTTTTCCTCCAGCTAAGAAGGAAGTGATTCCTCCCCTCGGCCAGCAATACTATTGCGGAGAGATATACCGTAGATAAAAGTTTGACCCCTAGTGGATGTAGCAAGCATAATCTAAGTCATAAACTAAGGGAAGACTGTAAAGGACAAGGAGTTAGAAAGGAGAGCTGCCTTGAAGCAGTATCAGTAAGTCATTCTCTTTGTACACTGCAAGAGCTCCCATGAAGCTATTTAATGAGACTGTCTGATTTTTCTGCAGTTCACTCTTAGTACTTTCTGCAAGGCCAATATAAAATACACCTACTCTTGAAGACTCTTCATAGGAGCTGCCCAAATTAGAATTTTCCCCAGTTCCCCTAGCCAACTCCAGCAATTGTCTACCTAGCCTCTGACTCCTACTGAAACACAGTGTGCACCAGGCAGAAGAGCACAGGATTGGGGCAGATCTCAAAGTTGATCATTCATTCATTTCTTGGCATTCTTCATGTTCTGTATACCAAGCACTGTTCTGTGTACTTTACATGTATTAACTCACTTAACAATTAACTTAATCATTTAATGATTAATCATTTTATCAGCCTGATAGCATTCACTGAGCTTATACCAACCTCTTGCAATGTATCAGACCCTATGCTTGCTGTAAAATAGTTCTTCCCTCAAAGGAGTCATGGAACAGACATATAACATAATGAGCTATAACTATCTGTCTAAAAACAGTGATTAAAATGTGCAGAGAGAGATACCGAATTGTGGAGGAAGGGTACCTAATCTAGGGGATGGGGAATGGGGGAGGTGGCAGGGAGGAAGAGCCACTGGAAGAAGGTGTCACGGAATGCTGAGCCAGTGGGTAGAGTAGGGCTGAGGAGGGTGGAGATAGGGAGCTAATGGAGTGGAGTGAGGCAGAGGAGGGCAGTTCAGGCAAAAGAGGGAGCAGGAACCAATGCACAGAAGCAATAAACAGTGTGAGATGCATGGAAGCCACAACCAGTGCAGTGTCATTGGAGGTAAAGACTGAGACAGACAGTGAAGGAGATGAGGCTGAGGTTTGGGCAGGGTAAAAGAGCTTAGTTTTTCAGTTGTGTAGAAAAAGAAGTCCACTGAAGAATTTTAATCAGGGGCATAGGAGCTCCGATTTATATTGCACGTAGCTCACGTAGTTTAAACTTTTGGCTTCCCTGGACCACATTGGAAGAAGAAGAATTATCTTAGGCCACATATAAAATGCACTAACACTAGTGATAGCTGATGAGCTTTAAAAAAGGTCCATCTGTAATTTTTGTAATGTTTTAAGAAAGTTTATGAATTTGTGTTGGGCCAAATTCAAAGCTGCCCTGGGCTCCATGTGGCTCATGGGCTGCAGGTTGGACAAGCTTGATTTAGATAGCCTGGTGGCAATAAGGGGTGTATGACTGGAAATATACAACCAGTTAGGACATCTGTACTATTAGAATCAATTTAGGCCCAATAAGTGGCCATATTATCAGTGTAATAAACTACTGCATGGCTTTCTATAATGCACTTGGATATCCACTAATAGTGAATCAAATATACCAAGGAAATCTACTTTTTTTAACCTTCATTAAACTTTACAATTTTCTCCTCTGTTTTTCTTGAAGAGAGCCATGGCTAAGCCATTTCTGGTTACAGAATGAAGAGTCTTGGAAAGAATCAGACCTTCTCTCCCAATCTTACTTCAGCCATTGACTAGCTGTCAGTCATCAGAACGAACCTCTGGTTCCTCAACTGTAAAACAAATGGAATCGAATAGATGGTGCTTAAGTTCTGTTTAAGCTCTAAAGTTCTGTGAAGCAATTCCTATTCTTGTTCACATTTTCTTAGTCTTCAAAGAGAATTGGAGACAGACATATGAGTCTTATCTTTCAGTGTTAGTGAGTAGGGCAATAGTGTGAATATGTAAGATAATTAAACCTCACAGATCTGCAATATGGACGCTGTAGATTTAAACACACATATGAACTCATACTAAACAACAGTACATAACACATTTCCGTATACTCCAGGATACTCAACTATCCAGAATACCTTCATGTGTCAACATAGTGAGGCAAGTCTAATTTTTTTTAACTTAAAAAAATTTATTTTAATTCCTTTTTTACTCATCTTTGAAAGATGCTCTGATTGAATCTATAATTTGGAAAAAAGGTGAAAACTGCCTAAAAGCTTTACTCAGGGAAAAACTCATTAGTACATTTTTAACTAAAATGTACTAATATTTAAATTGTCAATAATGGTAATTTCTTGAAGCATTCTATTGGGATAGAAAATAGGCAGTCATGGCTTTAAAATGATACTGTGTTTCCGAAGCACATTCAATTTTTATTACCATAAACTATATTGCAAGTAGTAAGAGTTAGGATGCACTTTGCTGAAACCTGGTACTAATGCTGGGACTTGCTTAGGCCAACAAATGATTACCCTTGTAGTCAATTGTAAGCAAGGCCCTGATTTGTAATCTATAATAGACTGGTGTTCCTCTTTAAGGGTAGTCATCGAGGGGCTCTATTTACTTTACTTGGGGACTAAATCATCTACAATCATTAATTTTTATGCTCTTTTGTCCTGCTACTGAATGATTTCAGGTCAGCTGATCAGACCTACTGTCTCCCACCCAAATCATTCCGGGGGACAGAATAAATGACTAACCACGACACTGTCCTATGATTAAGGATGTGATGCCTTATCAATAACTTGGCGTATATGTTCATCTTGTAAAGGGGAATTTCAATATTGCACCATTAATTTTCTAGGCTGTCCATCTGCTTAAAATAAAGATGCAATTATTTATTTCCCTCACTGAGTATCCACACAAAAAGCAGTTTCCCTTGAACAGCATGAATGTATGTGGACACACATGGACTGAAACAAACTACACTCTTTCCGTGAGAAAAGAGAACAAATTCCATGTAAGGGACCCATGGTGGAAAACCACCAAGTCGCATGGACAGGACGTGTGTGGAGGCAGTCATAAGATTATCAGTGGCTGGCAGAAGGTCAAGGAGAAATTCCTGCCTGGAAGAGAGAATGCCCTGTGCAGACATCAAAGCACTGCTTCTGAGAGGGGCAATTTTTGTCTTGTGTTGGCAAGGAAAGATACTCATTCAGTTCGTCCAAAGGCCCCACAAAGGGCTTGGCGTATTCAGAACTTGGCCGGAGCTGCTAAGGACTGTGGCATGTATCCCCTTCCAATCCTGGAATTGACATGACGCCTCCCTGTCTCCAGTCTCAGAATGACCACTTGGGGTGGTTGCTTTCAGGCCACTGGGACAGGAGCAGACTCCAGTGGTTCTGTGTTTGGTGAAGTCAGCAATCCGGAGCCGAAGCACAACGGAGACTGAGACAGAAGGCTGCATCTGGGGGAGGAGTCCCTCTAGCTCTCAATGGCCACGTTCACTGGTCTCTCAGGTGGGGTGCCTACACCCCAGGATCCATTATGGTGCAGGATGCAATAATTAGGATGCTACTTACATTAATTTATTTATTAATTTAACTTCTATTTTGTGTATATTTTATGATATATAATATATTACAAGTGTGCATGCATTATAAATAAATACATACGTTTACTGGGGGAACAACCTGAAACATTTTTATCAACAGGGATACATGGTCAAATAAGTATGCAGGTCACTGGGGTTGTTGCTCAGGTTATTGTATGCATTTCTTGAAATGGTCTTTCTTTGCCTTTGGAAGAGTTCCTGGATTGCAGAATCCTGTTTTTTGGCCACTTTTGTTTTTATTGTCATTAGTCATCTCTTTGCAAAAATATCACCTATATCTATAGGTATTCTATCATCTGTCACTTGTTTTTCTGGGGGCTACCTCTTCAAATATTTAATTTGTAAAAATATAGAAGAAAGTACAATTTATGGATGCCCTTAACCCATTTGAGTGACATATTTATCAGGGGAGTGAAGAATGATTGGGTAGGGCAAGATACAGTATCTCGTGGGCTATTTTAAGGGACTTTCTTTTAGCTATATGTGCTCTAAATATAAGATCAAGAGTGAAATGAGAATGTGTGAATGTTTACCAACTATGTGGGTACTCCTCAGGGTAAAAATGTAAGCAGTGTAAAGAGTAAAAGATAAGACAAAACAAACAGAAGAACACCCAAAACACATAAGCACAAAACTCTCATTTATAGGTGTTATTATTAGTGGAAGTGATGCTCAAGACAATAGATCTTGCATCTGCTTTTGAAAACTATTCAAAGAGAATAATGGTTCAATGCAATTCAGTTTTATTCATCTGCACTGTTAGCTCCAAATGCCTCTGTCCTGTGGGCTGGTCCCTGCTCCGTTTCCCTGCAAAGGCCTCTCAGAGTCACCAGGGCAGTGAAGAGTCCTGTGCTAGAAAAATACCCTAATTAATGCCTTTATAGAAAATTGGAAAGAAATGCAAAAGAGCATGAAAACAAAACAAAAAATATGTCATTGTAATAGAGTGAGAAGTTTATACATTATTTTTCACTTAATATAATATTTTTCTTTGAATGTGCTATTATGATAGTCTAACCAAGTATAAAAAGCAAGTAAAATTGAGATCTCTGATGTATGAACTGTGGTATTCTGATGGTCAGTTGACACCTACATGTGAATTTAACTCCAGCAGAGGGAAGACATTCCTTACAGTCACTAGGTCATTGCATACCCTCTAGATAAGTCTGTACAGCCATTGTGAGTGATGCCTATGCTTGATGGGGAACCTCCAAGTGCCTTGTTCTTTCTGCTTACTGAGATTTCTCCTGGGAATGAAGGAACTAGATGGTTTCAGGAATGGGGAGAGTTAGATCTTTCCTCTGGAGTAACTGCTCAGAGCTGCAGCCTATTGCAGAGCTGATCTACTGTGTGTGAGACATGGGAATCCACCCGGGAAGTTCTTGCGGGTTTATTGACTCAACCTCTTGTATGTCAACAGATGTCTCCAACTCAGCATGTCCAGAGAGGAACTTCCAATCGTCCCCACCACCCTCCGAAACCTGCTGCACCCACAGCTTTCCTCAGTGCAGTCTGACAGCCCCATCCTTCCAGGTGAATGCACCAAAACCTTGGGGTCAACCTTGATTCCTCTTTGTCACACTGAAATAATCCATCAGGTCGCCCCACAGACTCACTGCCTCCAGTGCTCCTGCCCACCTGAGCTACCAATATGGATTGCCAGGAACTACAGTGCTACCTTGCAGGTCTCGCTGCTGCTACCTCTGCTTCTGTGTACTCTCAACAGAGCAATAGCAGTAGCAGCAATACTTTAAAACGTAAATTAGATTGTGTCACCCCCCCTAGTCAAAGTCTGCATTGGCTCCCCTTTCACTCAGAGTGAGAGTTGAAGTCCTCTATGGCCTGCCTGCCCCCCACCTCGCGGGCTTTGCCCGTTATTCTCCCTTGGCTGCCCCTGTTCCTACCACTCCCACCTCTTTGCTTTCCTCAAAAATTCAGGCATCTAACAATAAAAATAAATAAATAAAAAGAGAAAAAAAATTCAGGCATGCTTCCTCCCTCCTTAGGGACTTGGTACTCACCCTCCTACCTGCTGGACCCTTCTTCCCTCATATAACTGCTTAGCCCACTCCTTCATCTCACCTGCTCAATAAACCCAGCTTAGCCACCTTATTAATACTACACTGTGTCCCCCACAATCCCACCTGAACAACTCTTTGTACAGCCAAGCTCTCTCACCTGTCCTATTCTTTTTCTTATGTAGAGTAGACTATCTAGGTATGTACGTATTTATTAATTTATTATCTGTATTGTATAGAGTGGTGACACTTTTACAGAACCTCACCTGCCTGCAAACCTCTCACTGTTCTTTCTTCAGGCAATATTTTAAATGTGTCCTTCTCCAAGAACTTTATAAACCTGACAGATGTTCATGGTCACCGTGTATGTAATCTCATCAGCCTATAAATAATACCTCATTACCTTGAAGCTACACACTTGCTTGCTAAAGGACCCCCTAGAAAGTCTTAATCACAACCCTGATCCCTTTTTGATGTCCTATATTCTTGCTTGCTTCTGTGCTTTATGGATACAAAGACAATAAATAAGGTCCATTTAATGGAGCAGGATCTGGGTTGAATGCAGCCCTCTACAGAAGGTCACTGTTTGTCTGTTTCCTTCGTTCAAGTAGCTAGACATAATTCAGTGGTGGCCCTGTCATCATGATGATGACGACATAGCAGTCTGAAGTCTGACACCTGAGCTCCCCCAGGAATACCTGTGTTGGTGTGGCAGGTGATGAGGAGGTTGGAATGGGCAGGAGAGAATCAAAGAGAGGTATGTGTTTATGTGTATATGTCCATATGAGTGTGCGTGTGTGTGCGTATGTCCATATGAGTGTGAGTGTGAGTGTGTGTGTGTGTGTGTGTGTGTGTGTGAAAGACAGAGAGACAGAGAGAGAGAGAGAGAGAGAGAGAGAGAAATATGGCAGGAAATGAAAAAAAATGTGCATTTACTGGCTCCTGCTAATAAAAAAATAGAACTATAGCCTTGAAACCACGGAAAAGGAGAAAGTATGGCTTCTTTACATTAGATTGGAAATTCTAAGAAAGCAAGCCTACTCATAATAAGTCCGAAGAACCTAACTGGTGGCCTTTTGGCAGAAGAGAGAGAGAACACCTGAATTTTCTGACCTCCTCTGTTGGCGTGGCAGCAGAGAAAAGTGCCCTCAGGCACCCGCAGGCTGGGTGCACAGCCAGATGCTGGCAGTGCAGACCAGCCTTTCTCTTCAGTGATGCAGGGGGAGTGTCCCCTTGGCGTGCAGAGCTCGGCAGGTCCCTGCCTTTCTGTGTCCTACGCTTAGCCCGTCAGCTCCGCTGGCTGCTCTCCTGGAGCCTGACTCCCGTGCACTGGGGCTACAGTCACAAAGGGCCGAGAAGAGCGTAGTTTAAACAGCAGGAATTAATGTGTCATGGTTCCGGAGTTCGCAGCCCAGGAGAGAGGGCTGTCATTCACCCGTGCTGCCACCCTGATCTTAGGTGTCCAATCTCCAGAACTGTGAGAAATTATTTTCTGTAGTTTATAAGCGACCCAGTTCATGGTCTTTTGTTATATTATGGCAGCCAGAAAGGACTAAGATATATATTATCTCCTACTTGATCTTCTGGTCCGCTTCTAGCCAAGACAAGCATACCTCCTCTGAAGTCATTTCATGGGAGATCTGAGCAATGAAGGTTCACATTAGAATATAAATCTAGGAATGAATGTGTTAATAACCTCCTATTGTGAGTATCCCAGTGGCAGACATGCTTATCCATAGTTGTGAAACACTTCCACAGGAGCGAAGATCTGGGTTGAATGCAGCCCTCTTCAAGACAGTATCTTCTCTGTGTCAAATTGCTGCCTTAGGCTCCCAGAGAACTGGTCAGAGACCTGACAAAGAAGGCTCAGACACTCTGACTCTGATCATAAGCAGAGTATGGAACTGTCTACAAGGGTTAAGATTGGAGGAACATTTGATGGAATGTCCAGCCACAGTACCTTATCCACTGATGCACCAAGTGGCTGACATGCCCACCTTAAGGATTGCTTTCAGATTCCAGCAAATATGCAAGCACAATGTTTGGAAGAAATTAGTATTACCAACCATTATTAATCATCAGTTCCTTAGAAAAAATTCATTTATTATGCTTATTAATCAGTCAACTGTTAAAGTTTGAAAGAATAAATAAAAAAATGACTATGAGGGTTAACAAGGGATATTACACGTGATAGCCCATTCTGTTGTGTTTGTGAGAAAATGGGACTGTGGCATTTCTGCATGTATTGCAGTGAGCTTGGGGGATGAGCTTCATGGTCCATCGATGTAATGGGCTTAAGTAAGAGGTTCCATGAAACACCTTTGAAAGGCTTAGGTTTAGGATGTCAGTTGTCTGTGTCACTGTGGGCAGCCAAGCTTTTTGAATGGAAAATGACATAAATGCCATCATAAAAGGGAACTCCAACTTCCGGCTGCTGGAGGAGTGGCTTCCGCTATCACACAAGGGTGAGAGTTGAGCTACTGGGGCTGACAGTAGAGGGTTTTGGAGAGACCTTCCCTGCTGACAAGCCTTCAGTGGCTTCCCTCCACCACCTGGATGACATCTAAGCTCCTTGGCCTGGCAAATAGGGCTTTCACGATGGGCGCTTGTTGACTTCTGTGGCCTCAGTCCTCAGCATGTGTACTCTTTGCCTGAGCAACGCTAATCTGCAATCTCCCCATTGCCTGGGCTCTTCTCCCTCTTCTGCTCATCCAACTTCAGTTCATCCTTTAAAACCCAATTTGAACATCACTTTTTTTCAGCGAAGGCTTTTCTGATTCTCTCTCAGATCCCAGGAGCCCCTCCTTTCTCCTGATGTCCTAATGTTTATCCCTTGTTATTATACTTATGACATAAGTTACGTGTCTCTCCCGTTATTCTAGAAAGTCTTTGCAGGGAAGGACTATACACCATTCATCTTTGTGCCCTAGGGCCTCAGACAATAAATAAATGATTAGATGGATTGATGGAAAGATTCGCCTGGCTGAATTCCGAACCATTTTGGAGACTCGCACATTTTCGAAAACCCAGGACTTGGTTAGTCTAAGACTCAGAAAGTGGGTGTGGAGTGGATGTGAAGAACTTGTATCAATATCTTGATTGTCCCTAAAATTGCCACAGTTGAATCAAAGATGACTTGCACATACGCGTTTCATTAAATCACCAGGCACAGAAGGTCAGTGAACTGTGAGCAGAAGTGTGGTGTGTCATCTCCAGGCCGAAGAGGTAAAGGAGCAGGTTGGCCTTCTCCATCCTCTGTCATTTCCCACCTGCCTGTTGGAAATCTCGATGAGTAACTGTATTGTGAACTAGAGGCAAACATTTATTGTGATAAAAGTCACAGGCAATTTTTAGCTTGTTTGTTACAACAGCTAGCATTAGCTTAATGACCACTTCTGTTCTAATTATGCAAAGCCTAAGTCCAGGCCTGGGGCAGGACAACATCTTTTCAGAGTAAAAGATGTTTCCTTTCTCACAAACTCACCTTCTGCCAGCCAAGTTATACAACTTTGGTGTGCGTCAACTCAAAGATGGGATATTTTGCTAAATTGTTCAAAGTTGCTATATAGGTTAGTGGTGACCCTATCAGAACCAAGCGTCAGTTATTCTCCATGAATGAGGAAGTTCAGTAAGTATGGACAAAAAAAGCTCTACTTTTGGATGTATCATCCACAGATGAAAGAAATTGGATAGTTTGGGATGGTCTGGTGCAGTGCTCAAAAAGTGAATTTTATCATTAGGCAAGTCAGTGATGTTTGCAACATACTTCAACATCTTGGCTCTCAGTGTGAGAAAGGGAGGTTCCCTAACCCACCTTGTTTAAATGCTGTAATAACCTCTGAGAAAATGCACGAGGGACAGGAAATGAATCTGGTCACAAACTAAAAGCTAAATTTTCCAGTTTAATGTAATTCTTGTGGAAAAAGTGAAATGCCATGGGGACGTAAGGAATGGCTAGACAGAAAATTCAATTAGCTTTTTGCAAACTGATTTTGCTTGCACTTTTTAAGATAAGAATACTCTTTAACTTGTCCTTTCCTCTCTCCATAAGTATGGACTGCTGGCTAGGTGGCCAAAACATCTTATCATGTGGTACTTCATTTAATTGTGAACCAACCTGCTCAACAGATACTTAGAAAACACTGTAACTTAGAGGAAGCATATTACGAGAATGAGGAGGAAAGAAGGAAGAACTGAAGAGAAGGAGAGTGGGGTTATAACTCTATGACCTACTCACCCAAGGTTATCTTGAATGCCCTGCCTGGGAGTGTAGATGGCGGGGACCCTTGTTTGACTGATCCAGGGTCTGAGTCCACATCACCTGGAAACATCTGAACATAAAATTTCTACTTAGAGTAGAAAGTTAAAGGAGATAATTGGTAGGGGCTCCTCCAAAGCTGACTCAATGATAAAATGAAATGGCCAGTGATGTGCCTGTTGTGTCTGGAGGCCCCAGTGGGCAGCTGATTTTACAGAGCACTGGGTAGTAAACGCAGGAAGATGATGGGTGCGATATGATATGAGGATGGAGTGGAGGCACAAGTAATTTTTTTATTTAGAGCAATAATTATCTCCTTGGCGTGCCACCATCAGGCTGTCAGCCTTTGAGCTCTGTTGCTGCTGTGCCATTGTCAGAATCAAATTACTAAAAAGGTCAGTGTCATTAATATGTGGTTACAAAGGAGTAAAAATGCCAGACAGAAAAATCTGTGAGCACCTAGGGCCTTGAGTCAAAGCTTAGCTGTGGTTTTTTAATTTTTCTGTTATTATTATTATTATTTGCTCCAAGGTACACAGCGATGCAGAGCAGAAGCCTAAAACATCCTATGGAAACTTACCCACAATATAATATTCTAACCCTCTTGTCCTTGGGTGAAGCGTAGCCCCTGAGACTTCCCAGACAGTTGGAAATGCCTTGGTGTTAGACACCCTACTTCTCTGTATCTCCTCTGACAATTACCTGGGGACATTCATGAATATCTGAATATAGATTATTTACTAGTTTCAAAGTTACACATGGGGAATATTATATGAAATAAATAACCACTGGAGAAGGGCTGGGACTCAGGATGAGAACTTTAAGGAGAAGGCCTGTAATCTGAGCCCTGATCCCAGCTGACTCACTGATACTTTACATGACCCAAGATCAGTCACTTCACCACTAGTCTGTTTTGTAAAATGGAAATTGCTTTCTCTTTGCTGGAGCTTGAGAGAAAATTGTACTATGTAATTGGTTTATAATTAACATTCAGGGTTTTTTCTTTTTCATGTAATAAAACCTATTAACTATCAGTTTGACATGAGTTCTTAATTAGAGATTAAATTATTTCAGAATAATAGATAAATGATAATGTTTTAAATTGCTCAGAACTCTGGCTTACATATTGAGAGACCTGAATTTAGTCTCAAGTAGCTTGGTGCTGCAAGCTTGCTGCTGGCTTGCCCCATGACCTTGGATGAATTGTGTTGGTTTGCTTAGTTGCTCATATACGTGTTCTGTTTTTACCTCTGTAGGCCTCGATTTTCTCATTTTAAAATGAAAGTATCAGATGAGGTGACCTCTAAGCTCCCTTTCAACTCTAAAATTTTGTGATTCCAAAGGATTTAGTGTAAATATAACAGCATGTAGTAGAATATATTCAACTACTAGCTTGTCATGGTGATTGAAATTCCTACAATTTGAATCACTTATGACTATGAGTTTCAGATTGGTCCCATGCCGCCATCTTTAAATATGCATCCCCAGAGAAAAGCAACTCATAATTTTTTGGCCATTTGTTTATCAAGCAAATGAGTTATAGATTAGCAGATGTGGGTCCTTTAAGAATCAAAACCCAAGAACAGTCTATATTAATGCCAGCATTATGTCCCAGATTACAAGTAATGCCTGGAGAAAGAAAACCAATGACAAATTCTCCTTGCTTCACAGTTTTTTCTAGGGTGGCCTGGGTTCTCAATTTAGCTTGAAAATGTTAAAATGACATTCAGTATCCTGAAAATTATTTCTTTGGAATAGAGGAGACAGCAATGAGTAAGTAAAATGTTATGTATGATAAAGAAACTTCACTAATTAGTAATTACCATATTTTGCAGTGTATAATGTGCACTTTTTGGCCCAAATTTGTGAGGGAAAATTAAGGTTGCATTTTATACATGGGTAGTACTAATTCTGTATCTATATAAATGTTTTTAATTCTTTTATTTATGCTTGTGAGTTAAAAGTGTAACTCTAGAAATCAATAGTGATATTTGTATGCAAAATAATACCCTAGAATATAATTTTTTTATAAAAATTTTTTATACATAAAATTTCTTATACCTTGTATCTGTTCTTGTGTTTTGTAATTATTTGTTACCTAAAATTTCTTGTACCATAATATGTTAAAAAATAAATGCTAAAATTCCTTTATAACACAAAAACAAGTACCTAAATATGAACAAATAAAAATTTGAATTAAAAAATTAAAACATTTTTTTCCCCGAAAGTTTGGGCCAAAAATGTGGGTGCACATTATATATGGGGGTACATTATACATGGCAAAATACAGTATTACTACAAGTAAGAATCACTAATATAATTACTAGTGCTATTCAGTAATAAAGCAGAGAAAGAGAGAACGAAGTCATGAAAAGTTACCGTAAAGGAACCAAAGGCAGATAAATCCATCTCCTCACCCTTATATGCTTCCAAAGGAGATAGTGTTGCTAAAATGTTGGATTCTTCCCTAGAGATGTTGCACTAGTCTACCTGTTTTTCCAGATCTACAAGAAATAACATTTCCTACCAACCAAGACACGCCCTCTTTTCTGTATTCAGTTAAACAAGCACTTAAGGAGGGCAGACTGGGAACCAGGCATGTGCTTGATACTGTAAGAGCTGCACACATCCCTGATCATTCCATTTTCTGAAACCTTCACAGCATTTTGTTTATACCAATACTTAACATTTTGTTTATGCTTGAGGCATGAATGATGTTCAAACTTCCTCAGGGTACACTATTTGCCTACATTTTTGCAAGACTGATGCTATCCTTTGGACATAAGCGATGCTCAATAAACATTTGGAGAATGAAGAAGAGGCAGTAACCACTCCCAATTGTGGGCCATTTATCAATGAGAAGAAATACTATTATCTCTAAAATTATAATGTAACTGAATGGAAAAATGCAATTTGATCTATCAACATTCAATTATAAAAATCCTTTGGGGATAATGTTTGGTGTATGTGTCTTTATTACTAATGCAAGTAAATAATTATATCTCTTTTGAAACATACTTAGGTTTATTTGGGCAAAATAGCAACCTGGACTCACAAACTGATCCTCTGGCATTAGCCACAGCCCTGCACTGCAAATCTAATGTTCTCAAGACAGCTGAGGATCAGAGGCACACCAAAAAACAACCTTGCAAATGCTCAGCCTTGTCAGTGCACAGTGAAAACTCTATAAATAGCCCTTACAAATAAAATAAAAAGTCTACAAGGCTTGGGAAAGTCAAGGGATTTCCTAAACTGACTTTCTGTGTGCAAAATGGGGGAACTGGGAGATTTGAGGTTGGCCCCACGTGGTGGGAATGTCCGTTAGCTGTCACACACGAGTGAGTCCCGGTTAGGACTAGGGAGGTTTCACTGAGGGCAGGTTCCCATCCATTGTGCCCTAGGTACCGACATGCCTGACAGAGAAACCGGGGATCCGGGGAGTGTGTGTGGGAGGAGCAGGGAAGCCAAGATATAAACAAATAATTCAGTGTCAACTCTTTGAAAGAGCTTGCCTAAAGGAGAGCATCTTACCCTACTTGCAAAGCCTTCCACATTTTATGAATACAAGAGTATTGACATTTTTCTGCACTGATGTCACCCTGTAGGAATGGAGACTTGGAGTACCAGGTGACAGTTACACATGCACTGGGTTGCATTACAGAAGCCTTGAGTCTAGGGAACCCAAGTCTTTTGTAGCATGCAGAAAGCTTTCCTGATCTTTGCTCAAGATGGCCAACACTGTCTCTGTCCTTCAGGGTGTTACATGCAAATACACTAGCAAATACAATCTGGACATGCGGAAACATGAGAGACTCATGGAGAGATGTCTCCCAGCACATGGATCTTCTATTCTTGTGGCAAAGACAAATACGTGGATGAGTGGATGGAAGGAAGAAATCGAACTAGGTAGCAGTTGGTGATATGGAAGAAAAAAATTAGAAGATGGCCATGAAGATTGATAAGGAAGGTTATTTTCAGCAACTCTGTTAAGGAAGGCTTTTAGGAAAAGGTCACATTTGAGCAGAGACCTGAATAAATTGAAGGAGGGAGCCATGTAAACATCTACACCCAGAGCATTCCAGATGAGAGAAAACCAGTGTTAAAGCCAAGAGCAGGGGGAGGATGCTTGGTATAGTCGAGAGACAGCAAGAAACGCAGTGTGGAACCAGCCAAAGGATGAGTGGTGGGAGACAAGGCGGGGGGCAAGTCAGGACCCACGTTGTGTCCTAATATGCCAGGGATGGGTTTTCCTTGCATGGCTGTCCTTTAACAAATGAACAAGTGAGTAAACAAATGAATAAATGGTTTTCCCCTCATTTACTGGGATTGAATGGTAATACAAAGGCCATAGGATGGTGAGTGGTTGAGAA
Organism: Lyroderma lyra; assembly: GCA_004026885.1. NCBI lineage: Eukaryota > Metazoa > Chordata > Mammalia > Chiroptera > Megadermatidae > Lyroderma > Lyroderma lyra. The sequence goes on along the minus strand of PVJL010006668.1, from coordinate 54,574 downwards.
ATCTTCATCCTAAATCATGGCCAGTCTTGGAGGGATCAGAGCCTCAAGAAGAAAGATGAAAAGTGGCAGCAGCAAAAAAATAAGAGAAAATAGACCAAATAGTGGGGGTCTGAAGAGGGCAGACATACGTGGAAAGCTGGTCCGGGATCTTGAACGGGGTTTAAGTGTCCAAGCAGTAGGGCCCCTTACCCGCCAAGAGGAGCACACAGCAGATACAGTGAAGTGGCCTCTTCGCACTCCTCTCTCTCCATTCACCACAATTTTCCAGTTCCAGTTCTCCCAGTCCCTGTCTTTCCCCCAGTTTCCATTCATACTTTTTCTCTTCCCACCTCCTTTGATTTCATTTTCTTGACACACTTCTTGTCTCCATCTCTGCTTTCTGCAATTCCCATTTCTTGCATCTCTCCTTATCTGCCCCTCCGCCCCATCTTCCACCTGTGAAAACTTCTTTTTTCTCTCTCTCTCCTTACCTTTGGGGCTCCCCCAGATTCTGGAAGCCCCATGGTTGGTGCATCTGTCACCAGTCAGAGACAGTGGGAAGGGCACAGAGCCTTCCCTTCCCTACCTGTGCAGGTGGAGGTAAAATGCCTTTGACTTCTCAGGCTGGGGTCACAGTGTGGTACTCCCAGGGGCCATTGTAGGAGGAAGAAAGCATCACCACAGAGGCAGCACCACTGTGGAAAGACTCATTGTCCCCAGTCCCCATGGAAGAGCCATGCCAGCATTCACACACGGTGTCTGGCACATGGTAGGTGCTCTGCAAATGTTTGTGACATCCACAAATACAGGCTTTGGCAGAAGTAACACCCTTTTTTATGAGCTGGTAATGTATACCAAATTTTTTTATTGCAAAATTACAATCATGTATGGCTATGATTTTGTAATCAAGTCATAACTCAAGTCTAGGCATTACTTTTGCTGGACACTGTATACTGTTATAATCATAGTTATCTTGGGTATGTGGCATGGAATTTTCATCTCAATTAGGCAGCATCTCAAAGCTGGGTCTTGTTTTATAGGCTCCAGGAGAAAAGTTGTTTTGTCTTGTTTTGTTTCATTTTTACAGTCAATGATTGTCACGGCAACATAGAAACTAGTTTCTGTGTTTTTACTACCAAATCATAGAATTTGTGATGGACAAGATATAAACAGCATAACCTCAGATGACATTTCTAGACAAAAACAACAAAGTAAAGCATTGGGAGATCGAAGGCAAGGGGCAGATCAGTTACATCTCCCAAAGTTGGCTGCAGTGACCCCCTTCAGCTCTGACTTCCATTACGGGGACTCCTTACTTGATGACATGAGCCCGCCCACAGCTCCATCCCACCCAAACGTGGTAAGAAATCAGTAGATGTTATTGCTTCTGAAAAATAAATGAATCCCAGTAGAAGGATCTTATATTTTTAAAGTCTGCTACGGTTTTTTCATTATAAAAGTTAACGTATTTTCTATTACAGAAAGTTAAAAGCAGAACAGAGAGAAATAAACATATTCACATCTCCCAGATAGTTATTACTACTATTTTGATTATTTTCTCCCAGCTGTTTTTCCTATGCACAAGTTTATCTTGTTTATTCGTGAACCTAAGTGTAAATCTGAGTGAGTTCAGAATGTAGAGAAGGAAATGGTCTAGCGGATGTCACCTCAACTCGATCATCCTAAAGGTCATTTTCTGTTTGGTGTCAGGCCCTGTGCTAAGTGCTGCAGTGAAGCATTAAACACACAGGCACAGTGCCTGCCTGCACAGGTCACCACGGAAATGTGACGACCTGGAAGTAGAGGGGGTGTCATGGGGACAGGCATAGACCGACCAGACTTGTGGCCCTCTGAGCAAACACTCCACATGCCACTCACTTGGCACCCTCCTCTTCGTGGTCATGGAGTCGCTGAGCGTGCTCCTTGGAAGGGCCTTTGAGCCCTTGTGGTCCAAATGACAGTGCTTGTTGGTTGAAACAAACAGGACGCATTTAGGAATGGTTTCTTTTCCCACAACTTCTGGATCCTTAATGACTTTTTCAAGCTACCCTCTCTCTCGCAGCCACTGCCCCCCGCCCCCCCACCTGGCCCTGCCACCGTGGCAGCCCCAAGAGCAGGAAACCGGAGGTGGCCCTGCCAAAGCCCTCAGCCCCCCGCAGGCTTCTTCCTTCCTGCCACAGGGGTGATAAGACACGAGGCCAAGGGAAGGAAGCCCCTCTGGGCTGAACTGGCCGCACCGCGTGTCGTCCTTGTCTTAGAAAACACCAAGTCACCTCTCCTCCTTCCTCACCAAAACACCCAGCCGGTCGCCCAGCGTGGAAGACAAACAAGGCAACTGAGCACAGTGGGGGTCGCTCCTGCTGTCGGGGCTCCAGCACTGAGCATTCAGAGGGAGCGGCTTCTAACCCCCCACTGCCCACCACAAACAGCATTTCCTCCCTCGGCCAGCACGGTGGCTCAAATTGCACCATTAGAAAAGCTGAAGGAACGGTAGCTCCCCTACAGAACTGTGGTTTCTGTAACTCCTGGGCTAACAGACTAAACATTAGCTACATTAAATCGCCAACAGTTAGTAGTTATTGATCGCACCGTGTTAACATACACCAGATTCCACTGCAACACGCTAGGTATCACTACGAGACACCGGTGGGGCAGTGCTAATGGGTAATTTGGGTCTGGCCCAGGCGGCCATGGATGTGTTACCACAGCGGGGCCTCGGAGAAGGCAGACACGGCCAGAGGATGCAGGAACCCTGGATGGTTTGTGGGGAGATGTTACAGAAGTGTACTTAACTTACTGCCCTGTTTGCACTGTGCGCACACTGAGAAGTCAAGGTTATTCCCACAGTAACCAGCAACCACATTTCTCCATGAACTGTACTCAATGGCTTTGAAGCTAGGAAATCCCTTTAACTCTGGTTAAACATTACAGAACACATTCCTGCTTTGAATGAGCAAACCATAAACCATGCAGCAGAATATGAAAGCAAGAACCTTGGACTTGGAGTCATTGTTATTGGTTTGACCTTGAGTAAGCACTATTTCTTTGGTTTTTAATATCATTCAAAATTGTGCTTTATTGTAGTCACCTATACAAAAAATACTCTAGCTGTCTTTCCTACCATGCCCAGACAAAATGAGTTCACTCTTTCTTCTATGGTCTTCTGGTACTTTGTACAGGTTGGTGTCATGGAGATGGAGATATATATCATTTTTCTCTCCCTCATGAAACTAAATTTCTACACGGCTCATGTCTTTCAATGCCCATGGTCTGCCCGGCATCTGGCTCAGAGCCTCTCCCATCCACCCTGTCTGAACTACACAGGAGAGGCCGTAATAAACAATTCTGAAAGGAGACAGTCCTCAATCAGTGTTCCGTAAACTGTAAAGCTCTGTGTGATTCTAAGGTGTGGTCACTGTTTGCACAGCAATGTTACTGCTCAGAGTCGCACATTTCATGAAACTCAAGGAATCAAAGGAAAGGAGATAAGAAGCCACCTGCAGTGACTAACTCCAGGACCTGACTGGGAGGCCGTCAGAAAGGTGGAGTGGAGAGGAGGGCAGGAGACCGGAAAGTCCCACTTCATACCACTTTTTGATATTAGAAAAGACAGATTTTCATAGTGATATGCCTTAGTGTTTTTTCAAATTAGAAAAGTAACTGCATGTAATGCCTGTCAGCTCCTTCAGTATTTCTCTGGGGACCCATCGACACATGTCAAGTAGTAACGGACACCAAAGCTGGCCGTGCTGTTTATTACATTATTACAGAGAAAATAGATAAAACTATTCTCACCTTCATATTGTACTTTAAGCTTTCCATTGACATTTATTGTATTCTCACACCAATCCTGGTGTTTTAAAGTAATATTATTAACTATATTTAGTGAATAAAGGAACTGAGACAAGCGATTTAATAAATTGCCCAAGATTTCAAATGCAGTGGACAAATCAAGTCTAGAACTCAAGAGACGTGCTTTAGAACCCTTTGCAGAGGGTGAATCCGTGAGATGGCCCCCAAAGACGGTTTTCTGTGCTCTGTATCCCTGACAGAGGCTGGGCTTCCAGAAAAACCGTTACCTACAGACAGATGGCTCCTGATAGCTTATTTGCTGCGACTCATTGTACCATTCGCTGACTTCCAGTGCATGGCTGAGAGGACCCTGGATTTGGAAACAGACAGTCTCCTGGCTTGCATCTGGGCCCTGCCACTAAATGACCTGTGCAACTTTGAGGAACGACACTTAAGCTTTCTGAAAGTCAGTATTCTTATCAAGTGGGAAGGACACCACATCTCACTCTCGGGAGTCCTGTGAGTCTCCAACAAGATATGTATGTGAAATTCGTTTGTCAACTTTAAGATGCTTTGTAAAGGCCAAGTACATTGTTTGCTTACAAGCTCCTGAAGGCTCTTTGGGAGAGGCACATATTCCCACGGCCCCCAAAAGATAAGAAAATGTAAGAGGAAAGGATGACACCACTCTCAGGAGGAGGAGAGCCATGCTTCCACTCTGAGCCACCTCAGTCTGTGATCATTGGATCCTTGTGTTTGTTCACATCTATTTGCTTTGCCCTCCTGGGACAGTGCTATCTCTCCCCTGCATGTCACCCTGGCTGTGACAGTCATTCCATCTGTGCGGCTATCAGAGCAAAGACTTTCACTCACTGGGTCCTTTGCCCAAAGCTGCACAGTAGGATCAGATGTGTTATAAAGGCCTCTCTGTCCTTAGTCGTTGAAAGAGAATCATAAAAATATTAAGCTTCCTAGTAAGTGCGTTAAAATTATTTCTCACTGAAGAACACAGGGGCCTAAAATTCTTCAGTGTGTGGCACGCAAGTATGGATTAGCTAGAAAGAACGTCTGCTGAATATCTGATGGAGCTTTCAAATACCTCTGCAAGCCCAAGCTGCAATTACACCACGTATCTGTGCTTGAAAGAACGGTGCCACGTGGTGTGGAGAGGTACAGTTCAGTGGTGGATGGAGGGAATCTGATGAAAGCGTCCATCACAGAAAATGACAGACTACGTAGGGTGATCAAACTAAACCCAGATTTGTCTTTTAAATCATATTTTTTAATTTAAGTACAGTTGGTATACAATATTATATTAGTTTCACGTGTTCAATATAGTGATTCAACATTTATTATAGCTTATGATGTGATTAGCACATGAAGTCTAGTAACCAACTGTCTGTCACTGTGCGAAGTTATAACAATACTATTGACTATAATCTTCCTTTTTCTCACCCCTCCCCCACATCCTTCTCCTCTCTGACAACCACCAGTTTGTTTCCTGATTTTATGAGTCTGTTTTTGTTTTGTTTATTTGCCCATTTGTTTTGTTTTCTTAGATGTCACATATAAATGAGGTCACATGGTATTTGTCTTTCTCTGTCTGACTTATTCGCTTAAGCATAATACCCTCTAAGTCCATCCATGTGGTCATGAATGGCAAGATTCCATTCTTTTTATGGCCGAGTAATGTTCCATTGTATATATGGACCACTTCTTTAGCCAATCATCTATCGATGGACACCTAGGTTGCTTCCATATCTTGACTATTGTGAATAATGCTGCAGTGAACATACAGATTTATGAATTAGTGTTTTTATTTCTGTCAGTTAAATATCGAGAAGTGGAATTGCTGGGTTGTATGATAGTTCTATTTTTAGATTTTTTGAGCCATCTCCATACTATTTTCCATAGTGGCCGCATCCATTTGCAATCCCATCAATAGTGCGTGAGGGTTCCCCTTTCTCCACATCCTCATCAACTCTTGTTACTTGTTGACTTTTTGATGATAGGCATTCTGACAAGTGAGAAGTGATAGCTCATTGCAGTTTTGATTTGCATTTCCCTGATGATTAGTAATGTTGAGCATCTTTTCATGTCCGCTGACCATCTGTATATCCTCTTGGGAAAAATGTCTATTCAGGTCCCCTGCCCATTTTTCAATTGGATTGTTTGTTCTTTTAGTGTTGAGTTGTACTAATATGTGTTCCTTATATATTTTGGATATTAACCCCTTATCAGATGTATCATTGGTGACTATCTTCTCCAAAACTGGGTTGTCTTTTCATTTTGTTGATGGTTTTCTTCCCATTTGCTTTATTTTTGCATTTGTTTTTCTTGCTTGGAAAGACATATCCAAAAAAATATTACTAAGACTGATGTCAAAGAATTTACTACATGTTTTCTTCTAGAAATTTTATGGTTTCAGTTCTTACATTTAAGCCTTTAATCATTTTGAGTTTCTTTTTGTATATAGTGTAAGAGCAGTTCAGTTTCATATTTTTTTCTGCATTGGTAAGAATTTCTAAAGATAATGGAGATTTCTCTTACAAAGGTAAATGTCTTTACAAAGGGTAACTTCTATTTAATTTTCAAAGCTTCTTCCATATCTTCTGTTTCTTAAAATTAACCAGCCTAAAATAATCCACCAGAGAGACATACCTTGATGTAACAAATTCTGTTCCCCTATAACTTCCTGTACACAATGTTACTGGACTGGACTTTCGCAGTTGTAATACAATGGTAAGTATCTGTGTAATGCATTGTGATGGCTATGACATCACTAAGTCATAGGAATTTTTCAGCTCCATTATAATCTTAAGGGACCGCCATCAAACATGTGGTCTGTCATTGATTGAAACAGTCTGATGTGGGGCATGACTGTATTTTGAGGATATTATTCCATTTTACTCTGGCTTCTATTATTGCTGAAGTAGATTGTGAGTCACTAGTTTTCCTTGTGGGTAATCTGTCTTTTCTCTCTATAAATTTATTTTTTTCTTGTCTTCGCTATCCTGCAATTTCACTTTGAAATTCATCGGCCTTGGGAATGCTTATGCAAGTCTAATATGAGAACTCATATCTTCCTTCAATTCAGAAAAATTGCAAGCCACTAACCTTTTGAATGTTGTCTCATCTCCGTTTTTTTCCTAATTATCATCTATTAAATCTTCTCATTCTAACATATGTCCATATCTTTGAAACTCTTTTATAGCATACCTCTTCTCTATCACTCTTTCCTGCATTCAAATGGTTTATTTAGATCTGTCCTCCATTAGTTAAATCTGTCTTCAGCACCTGTACTTCACTGTTTAAACCATGTTATGAGAGTTTAATGACTAAAGTTCTTAATTCTGGAAATTCTGTTTTCTGCTTTCTCTTTTCTTATGCTATTTTCTTCTTTCCTTCAGATATCTATCTCTTTTTTAATGTTCTACAATGGACGTGATAAATACTTTTATTTTCTCATTTTCTGTACCCAAGTGGTTGTTTTCTGTTGATGTTCTTGCTAAGTCTTTTTCAAGGTCTGCTTGTGTTAATGGTAATTTTATTCCTAAATTCATGTTTAGTGGAGGTTGTTTTCAGCAAGGATTCTGTCATCACTCTCTTCATCCTCTGCAACATTCATTTTTCCACAATTCACAACAGCTTCCACAATGTCTTCTGTATTAAGTATATGAGTAACTTCATCCACGGCAAGCCAGTCATTGAGTTCACCTCAAGACAAATTCATTTTGTCATTAGCAGGGTCAACTAACTCACAGATTTCATCATGAACTCTGCTGCTGGCAGCTGCACTATTGACTGGAAACCCCTCAAAGTCAATGGAAGAGGAGGATTCCACAGACATCACAGCTAGCCACAACTTTCTCCAACATTTTGCAACGTTTCACTTCTCACAGAATCTCAAATACAACTGACAGTGTGGATAACATCTTTGAGATTATATTTTTTCTGAAAGTCCAAAATTGTCCCATCAAAATTAGTTATTTTTCACATGAAGTCACGCTTGTAAAACATTTGTACAATCTGTATCACTCCCTGATCCATTGGTTGGATCAGACTTGTGATGTTAGCTGGAAGATAACATACAAAATGTTGCTGTTAATGAGTTCTTCTGCAGGAGGATGTGCGCAGCAGTGATCCAGGAGCAACAGAACTTGACTATTTTTTTTATTCCTTTCTTTCATATATTTTCTTTGATGCTGTGGACAAATGAATAATGAAACCACTTAGGAAAAATTTCCATCTATCCAACTGTTACTCTGTGCATGATAATGTACACATTGGTTTAGCAAATTTGCCTACCACACACAACTTTACCTTATGATTTCCTGATGCATTTGCACAAACAAGCACAGTTACATGCTCTTTATTTAGCTTGAACCTGTGAGCTACCTTCTCATTAACACCAGCCAAAGTAGAATTAGGCAGACACTTCCGCATTAATCGAATCTCATCTGCATTAAAAATCTGCTCTGGAGTCATGCCATTTTCTGCAACCAATTCACTAAACACATGAAATGTATTTATTGCAGAGTCATGAAATGAAGCTGCAACCTCAAAATCAGCCGATATCTGCTCACCTGACAAGTCCAGCTTACAGCTGCTGTGACGAACCTTGAATCGGATAAGCCAGCTACTTGAAAATGAACATTGACCTTCAGTGTTCATTCTCTCGTGGAATTCTCTTGTTTTTTCCTAACGTAGTTCCAGAAATTCAACCACCCTCAGACATTTCCAGCAAAAGCCGCTCAAACACAACCAGATCAAGCACTTCCACTTTCTGTGTATGAAGAGCATGATGCTTCACACTCTTGTCACTCTCCAACTTAACATAAAACTCCCTTTACCTTCTGAGACTGAGCCTTGATGTCATAGATCATTGATGAACTGGCATTAAATTCTTCAATGAGCAGGGCACAACTCTCACCTTTCTCAGGCCTTTTGCAGATTTCCATCTTCTACTTGAGAGTAAGCACTGTGTGTTTACACTTACTTGGGACCTGTTTTGGCATAGTTGCTGTTGGGTAAGAACACTAAATTTCAATCATAACAGGTCCCAACCAACCAGCATGTTTACGCACAGTGAATTGGTGGGAGTAGGAGACAAATATGTGGGTGTGAAACGTGGCTTTACTCACAGTGAGGTGCAAGGCACACCCAGTTTAAACTTCTGCTAGAAATTGATTTTTTAAAAATTTTTATTTAAAATATTATTTCTTCAGCTTTTTTACTGGTTGCTTGAGAGTGCTGGCTGCTTCAGTTCTAATTAACGAAGAGTCTACTGTATTTTCAGACAGAATCTCTGTTCAAGGCAAAAGGGATTTTTAAAATCAAATCATTCATTCCTGGCATGGAATGCAGATGATATTTTTGTTTAGACTGTCCTTCCTTTGGATTTAATCATTCATGTTTGTAGTGACATCCGGAGAGTACAGGATTGTCAGATAGCCAGTAAGTCAGCTGATTTAAAAAAAAATGTGACTGAGCCCTCAGTACACGGTAAGTTTGGAAGTTAGTAATCAGAGGACTTTTTCTTGTCTGCGTTTTCTGGCTGGTCTGTGGCCTCTGGTGGTTACAGGCTTTAGGTCACAGTTATGTTGCTCGCTGGCTGGAAAGCCCTAGAAAAATACTTTTCTCTTCCAAGAGTCCATTTGCCATCAGAACACCTACGGGTAACCACTCTCACCCACTTGGGGGACTGCTGTGCTGTGAAGGACAGCATTGTTTGTACAGCAGTTGGTTCTCCAGAACCACATGGAAACAACAAAGATTTCCAATGCACAAAAGGCAGAACTGGGGCATGTGCCACTAGAAGCAGTGAATTGAATCTGTGCCCTCTTGAAGGACTCTGAAGTGGTTCTTCTGGGTCTGGAAATCGGGCTGCTTTGTCAGGCTGTTCACTGAGGTCTCTGCCCAATGGGGGCCCCTCTCCTTATCCCATCATCCTCCACCTTTCCAGGTCTTCTCCCCTGAGGGGAACTCTTCATTTCCTGCTTCTCCTGTGCCTGTGCCTTGTCACTGGGAATGGCCACTTCCTTTAACCCCAAGGCCAGAAGGCTACTGTTGTGTTCACGAAAATAAGGAAAACATGTGTTTTCCTATAGATGTTTCCATTTCTAGTGTCTGCATCACCCAGATCCTTGAGGAGTTGTTACTCATGACCAAAAATGAATCTCCAGAAAGTGAGACTGAAATGAGACAAAACCACTTACTACTTGCCTTTCCCCCCTATTGTTTTATTCTCAGTAACTAGAGTAACTAGAGAATATCGATACTGAACTTAATCATAAAATAGAATTCAGGTGAGAAACCCTGGTCCCCAGAGACAAGAACAGAGCTGTGTAAAGGGGAAAAAGAAAGAAAGAAAGAAAATGTTTTTTTATGACACTCCCTCTTTTAGGGACTAGGATGAATTTGCATAGAACTGCCTTGCTTTACGTAGCAGATTTCTCTTTAAAAGTCGTGAATAATGAAATGCTTAGAAAACTGACTTACATCTCACTGGCTGCTGTCAAACTCAAAGCACCACAGTCTCTTCACGTCTGTCTTCATTTGCAGTGACTCTTGAGACTTGTGCACCTTTCTACCATGGTATTTACAGTGCATCTCAGTAAAGTCAAGGTCCCTTTCGTAGTAAGACTACTCATCATTTCCTTCTTCCAACGTCCCATAATGTTCTGCCCCCAGAGGCAGTTCCGCAAAGTGGAAAAGAGGACCTGGAACAGATTACTTAGGCATCCTGTGCCTCCAAGACCCTGTGCATGGAGTACCTACCCGTAGGTTAGGTTCTTCTATTATGTGCATCCATGGAATGCCAGAGTTCCCCTTTTATCAGACCCATCACTCTTGTAATGAGCAGATTAGCACCCACATTTCCTGTGAGTGACAAACTCCTTGAAGGAAGAGACTGTGTTTGTATCTGTCTTGCATCACTGTATCCCTCACACCTAGCACAATGCCTGACACATTACACAGTAACTAAATGTATTACTAAGATTATCATCTAGCCCAGGGATGACAAACACAGTTTCTTCTCGTTATTTACCTTAACTGTGTTCTATAAAGTCTCTACAAACACCCAGTTAGTAAATACTGAACCATTGTCCTTAGGGGAAGTACAGGGTTAGGTTCCTGTAAGGCTCTGATCACAACATTTTTGTCAACTGATCAATATATAGCCTTATTTTATATGTGTTGCTGTTTAAAGATGTCTCGTGTCTTATTTAATACATATCGTTGATTCATTAACATTGAACTCATGGCCAGCAGTACTCCACTTTACATCTATAGGAACTTATCCAACATGTGGATGCTCTCTGTACGGTGTAGCACTGACAGCCTTCTTGTGCTCACACACATCACACAGCCCTTCCACATGATGCCTAGGGGCCACATTGAGCAGTAAAATAACCGGGAAAAAAGAGCACAAAATGTAAAAAACTTGGCACTACATAGATTGTAAAGAGGACTTATTTACAGCATGAGAGCTGATGAAGAGTGATGCCTTATTTGACCTTAGCTGAAAACGTGTGTGTTGGATGACTCCAATAATTTTCTGCTCTGAATATGCTCATGAATGAGTGCAACAACACCACAAGCATGGATTTTGGGGTTACAAATATATTTGAGCAAAGACAGAATTCACCAATAAGAGATCGATTGTACTTGGCAAAGTGTCTGGATCGTGCCTCATCGCCATGCTATGTAGGCACAAGGCAGACTCAGGTAAATGAACAGAACCTCTCATCATTCATTAATTCCCTCATTCCTGCGGCTCTGAAGTCAGCCTGCCTGGATTCAAATTCCATCGCTGCCATTAACAGTGCTGGACCATTTATTTGGTTTCTCTGAGACTCAGTTTTCTTACCTGAAAAATAGGAATATTAATCAAACCTGCCTAAAAGAGTAGCTATGATGATGAATTAAATCACTTTCAGAGGATTTAATGCATACCATGGTGACTATAGTTGATACCACTGTGTTGTATAATTGAAATTTGCTAAGAGAATAGAACTTAAATGTTCTCACCAAAAAATAATTTAAAAAGGTAAATACATGAGGTGATGGATACATTAAATAACTCAATGGGGGAATTCTTTCACAGTGTATGTGTATATGAAATCATCGCATTGTATCCTTTACATATGTTACAATTGTATTTGTCAATTATATCTCAGTAAAGCAGTAAAAAATAAAATAATGAAATAATGAATAAAAGGAAACAGCATAGTAGCTGGTACATGATGAGGGCTCAGCAAATGTGTCTACAACTTTCAAGGGCATTTCTGGGCTGCTATGTTGCTTTAAGCTCTACCAAGCCTTTAAGGCCACGCCACACAGTCTCATGGAATTGTTATTCCTTCTGGTTCTCTTTACATGTACATTTTGTGTTTTTGTTGGGCTGAAAACACAGATAAGAGATTTTTTTTTCAAGATTTCCTTATTTCTGCCTTTGCCAAGAATCAAAATGTTCCAGTTCCCATGGCCTGCCACAGACAGAAGCTGCTGGAGCTGCATCTTCTCCTCCTCCCTATGTCTGCGCTGGGCCTAGAAAGAGAAGTTTCAGGACTAATACTACATAGCAAGTCCTCCTGTAAGACAGCCCAAACCTGAATGACCTACCAGGTCTGACAATTAAGTTCATGAACTTGCCACTGTGCACTTACATTGGCAGCACTGTATAAACAACTCGGTAAGCTGTCATAACCTTAGAGTATCTGTGTCTCACAGCTGTGTTCATGTCGACGTGTGACTGTGTCTTGCTGAGTGGTGTTCATTATTGTTGTTGTGTGATGTTGTGTGCCATTGCAAGAATGTTGGAGCTTAAATTAGGGCAATGAACAAACATTAAATTTCTTATTTAACTTGGCAAGAATGCAAATGGAATCAGGGACGTGTTAGTCCAAGTTTATGGGGATAATACCATGAAGAAAATGGCAGTGTACGAATGGATTAAACATTTTTCTGAGGGGAGAGAAAGCGTCACTGATGAAGAGAGGTCAGGGCGACCAGTAATGAACAAAACTGATGAAAACTTTGCAAAAATTCCTTGAATTGTACATCAAAATTGTTGACTGACTGTGAGAAGCATAGCAGACCAAGTAAACATTGATAGATTAAACAGTTAGGAAACTCTTAACTGAAAATCTTGGCATGAAAAACGTATGTGCAAAGATGGTCCCATGGGAGCTCACTGATGAACAAAAGCAAAGGAGAGTCCAGGTGTGCCAAGACCTTTTGGAGAGGCAAGGTGATGTTTTGGGTTGTGTTATCACTAGTGATGAAGTGAATGTACCAATACGACCCTGAAACAAAGTGTCAAAGTGCACAATGGAAGTCAGCCAATTCTCCACGGCCTAAAAAGTTCTATCAGTCCAAATCAAGAGTCAAAACGATGTTGCTAACCTTTTTTGACATCAGAGGGATTGTTCATTATGAATTTGTACCAACTGGACAGTCAACTAACCAAGTTTACCATTTGGAAGTGCTGAAAATTTGTATGAAAAAGTTGAGACGAAAACAACCTGAACATTTTGCCAACAACTCGTGGGCTCTTGCATCATGACAGTGCACCAGCTCACACGACAGTGTCGATGAAGGAGTGTTTAGTCAGCACACAAATAACTGTATTGGAATACCCTCCCTACTCATCTGATCTGGCCCCCCAATAACTTTTTTCTTTATCTGAAGATAAAGGAAATATTGAAAGAAAGGTATTTTGATGACATTCAGGACATCAAGGGTCATATGATGAGAGCTCTGGTGGCCGTTCCAGAAGAAGAATTCCAAAATTGCTTTGAAAGGTGGACTAGGTGCTGGCATCGGTGCCTAGCTTCCCAAGGGGAGTACTTCAAAGGTGACCATGGTGATATTCAGCAGTGAGGTGTGTAGCACCTTTTTGTGTGATGAATTCGTGAACTTAATTGTCAGACCTCATAGCATGCCCAGCCCAGGTCTTTCGTGCCAGGATAAAGACTTGAATGCTGGGTCTAGGGCTAAGGAGATGGAAGTGATGGTGTAACCAGGGATCACAGCAGCATAGAATTCTGCTTCTTGAAGAATCCTTAGACATACTTTAGCTTCATTTCCTCAGTATGCCAGGCAGCTCATCTCTAACACCCCGTCTTTCTTCTTCAATCAGGTTTCCTTGGCTAGATTTTACTGAGACAGATATTTGGAGTTAAATGAGCCATAACTACAGGTAGGACCAGTTTTTTTGGTTCATAATATTTTGCAGGATAAAGAAGCACAAAATCAAACAATAAACAGTAGACACCAAAAAAGAAAAGGGAGAAAAAAATAGAAGAGAAAGTTGTTTTTAATGTCAAAATACCATCCTGAGCTCTCCCTGTACCGAGGGAGGTTATGGTATAAGGGGAGCCTTTCTGGAAACCTTGTATCTGCTTGGAAGCCTTGGATCATGCTCTCATTGGCCTTTTCATAAAACATTTATATAATACATTTTAAATTAGAAACTACCTTGGGAGTTCCCTGTTGGTGTAGTGGCTTAAGGCTTCGGCGCTGGCGCTGTCAGCGCTGCGGCCTGGGTTCGAGTCCCAGCCAGGGATCTACCCACATGCCAAAAAGCAAAAAAAAAAAAAAAAAAAAAAAGAGAGAGAAACTACCTTTCCAGGTTATATGAATATGAGGAGTTAGGCTCTTTGCTATAACACATCACAATTTGGAACTTGACCTCTTTGAATCTAAGTTTTCCTATCTGTAAAATTAGGCAAAGACGAGATTATCTCTAAGACTGAGTCAGCTCTAGTGGTTCACAAACAAGTCTCTGACCATGGTTTATCAGGTGTCAGAAACTCAAGATTGGACAGGCTGACTGCTAGCAGCCAGCTCTCTAGTCTGTCACCTCGATGTCCACGACGTTTCTCAGAACTAACTTCCTCTTGCCAGTCATAACAACCAACCTCAGTCCACTCCAGTCTCTCTCTCTCTCTCTCCAGTTTCAGTCCACCCTTCATCAGAACTAGCTTCCCTACACCGCTTTCATCATACCAGTCCCTTGATGGAAAACCTACAGCGACTCTGTACTATCTGTAGGATAAACTCTAAGCCGTCCAGCCTGGCCTCTAACTAGGCATTCCATTGAATATTACGCCATGTTCCTCACATAATGCCCTTCACCCTTCTACTTTGGGGCTTGGTTCAATTTTGGCTTCTACATAAAATGTTCCCTCCTCCTTTGCTAATCTTTTCCATCAGTTATTAAACCCCTCTATTTCCTTCAGAGCCCACTCAGATTCATACCTTTCACACTTCTCATATTTACAAAGAAAGAAATAATTCTCTCTCCCCTAAAGAATAGTTGTAACTACAATTTAGCACTCATCACAGAGTTGTATCAAAGTTATTTAGAAGTGTCACTCATTTCAATCAGCTTATGAAATCTTGAAGTCAGAAACCATGTGTTTTCTATCCCTGAATCCGCAGTAGCTCCAGCATTGAGCTTTGCACATGGATGATGAGGAGTTGTTTTTTGAAGGTGAATTCAGTAGCCTTTCTCTTAGTCACTTCAGGGTGGGAAGTAAGCTGTGTAAAGCAGAGACCCCTGATGGTTCGCCCTCTCAGCTCTCTGGCCAGCTTAGCGTCTCTCGACGGAGCCAAATGTGCCCGGGAACTGGGCCTCTCACTCTGCCCCACCTCTACACAGAGGTGTCCCTCTTCCAGGACAGGAAGGCTGGCCGACATGCTGTGGGAACCAAGCCTGCCTTTGTAGACTGTGAAATTGGATAGTAAATCCTTTTCTCACAGAAAATTTCCTGCTAAACCAGTTCTCTCAGCTGCACATAATCCTTCACTTTGGGAGGCATAAGCTCAGAGAATTAGTGTTGACTATTCAAAACCTCATCCCTCCGGCCTTCTCTCAATTGGTGATATCACGGCACCCCACATCTGTCTGGATAATGAGCCCAGCCTTCTGAGGACACAGGCTCTGGCCTCTGGGGGAGAGAAGGCTTCAGCCCGCTGGGAAGCAGAGCAAACTGCCTTTCATTCAACCCATGCTGTTTTGACCTGTTTAGAGTTTCTGAGACATTGGTGTTCTCCACCTGTTTTTCCTCACTTGGCATGACAATCGGGAGATGGAGCGAGTGGGGCCATGGTGACAGTGAACATGAACAAGATTAGTGGGAAATTCTTCAAGACAGTTGATTCAGTCATACAGAGATGCTTCTGGGTCAATAAGAAATAATCTCCAAAATACTCTCATATGAATGCACGAAAGTGATGGACTCTCAGATAAAGCAATCGAACATTCAGGCATGGCTTGTGGAATTTGTCTCACTGTTGTCCAGCTGGGAGGCTGCCTAAACTGTAGAGAAGAATGTCGGCCCTGGTCGCAGATGGGTTTTTAAGGTATCCAAAGTGCCATTGGGAAGGACAGGCATGCTCTTCACAGAGCACAAAAGAATCCTTCAAGAATTCCTCAGCCCAGTGCCTGACAGGTTCTCCTCACAGACCTACTCATTCATCTGTGCTCACGAACGGGAAGTCAATCTTCATTGTAAGTGGCTGAATTCCAAGGAGCCACACTCCCTGAACCATTGGGATTCGGGATCTAACCACGGTGCAGTCTGTTTAAAACGTAAACCTTCGTTAATGTAAAGGCTGAGTCCCAGACAGGGTAAGTGTGAGTTGCCCAAGGCACACGGCCAAGGTTAGAACTCAGGTAGCCCAAACCCAAACCCGCATTTTCCATCAGACTTGCATGCTGGGCTGTCTACTGTAGGCTCTGCGCTCATCTCCCCCTGCTCCCTCCCCCATACCCCTGTGCTGCCTCTGTTTCCCAGAGGCTGGAAGCCTGGAATCTGCACTTGTCCCAACCAGTGAAGTTGTGGGTTAAGCTCCAACAATGAAAAGCAAGTGCAAAAGCAGGAAAGCAGGGACGCAGAGCTGTTGCATTTTCTGCAGCGGCACCGGGCAGTTGTCTGAGTTGTGTGGGCTTGAGAAGAAAGCAGGTGTGACACTGGCAGCTTCCGGGTGTCCTTCTCAGTGTCGCAGCAGCTAAGAATAACGGTGATGGTATTGTGCAGTTCCTTAAGCTTCCTGGTTTCTGGGAAAACCGTGGTAGCTTCCCCGAGCTTAGCTCCCCCAACCCCAGCCCCTAATTCCTTATATTAAATCTCTTCCTACTTGAAATACCCAGAATGGTTTCTGACTCCTGTGTACCCTGACTGAGACTTCATTCTGCAGGGCAGCTTCTAAGTCATCAGTTACACAGAATGGCCTTCAGAGGCGATGGACAGAGTGCAGGGAATGTCCCAGGGAGGGAATCAGCACCAGTGGCTTCCTCAGGAAGACCACCTGGTCCCAAGAAGAGCCAAGGCCTCTTTAACAAGCTCCAAATCATGCTGCCGAGAACCATGGCTCTTGTTTAAGTGATCTTATAAATAAAATGAAGGACCTGGGTCAAATTGCTTCCTTAAGACACAGTTAGTCTTAGATACAGAGACAGTAACCTTATTAGAAGTTGTTTGATTTGTATATGCCATGCCCTTTGGCAGCCTGGAAAAATTTCAGACCCCTTTCTCAGAATAATGCTTTTAATTGAATAAAAGAAAATATAATTTATTACCAAAGAAAGCAATTTAAATACAGTTCTCAAAATACTAAAAACTGAATTGTGAAGCAACAAGGTCGGGTGAGCTATATACTGTATATTTAATAATGACCATAATTTCAAAGTAGTGATGAGTATGCACAAAATTTTGATGTAATTCTTCAACAGTTGTAATGTGGTGGGGTTTCTAGTGGCAGCTTGTGGTTTGTTTCTTACAGTCGTAATAAAACAAAGTCATAAATCTCAGTTAGACATTAGCAAAAATAATGGTGTAATTTGTTTCCATCCAAGGTCATGGACCCAGGGTTAAGAACACCTTATCTAGATGTATGGGAGATCCTTTCTCACACTCCAGTGTATTTGAAAGGAATCTGGAGGCTAAGATAAGCTTCGGAACCTCAGATACCAAAATAGAGACATGTTTGCAATCCACAGTCTAGAATATGTATAGGCAATATTCTTGAGGGGAAGAAATGAGTATACTCAGACACGGTAAATGCAATTTCTACAGCTTCCGTAATGTAGGGGAAAGGTCAGAAGATTGACCCAAAGCTGTATTTCAGTGCCAGCACTGGCTGGGGGTAAGTTAGACATGGGAAGGATGTGCCCCACCCCTGCCTCTACCGAAAGGCTAGGAAAGAGTACTTCCCTTCCCTAGGAGAGAGCTGGGAGGACGTGAGCTGCCCATGTTCGTTGTCTGGATACTCATGGTGAAGTCTTCCACAACATGGTGGGGGGAGTCGATAAAATTATTCTTTATCCTTTCTGAAAAAGATTACCCTGTTGGATATAAACATTGATCTTGATCTCCATCCCAACCCTGGAAAAGTGTGAGCACTGTGGGAACCCTTCAATAAAGGAGAAAAAAACTAGATGTCTCTCCTATGCTCTGAATAATATGCTTGTGAAATCACAGTTCCTTTGAACAATGGAAAGCTGCTTGAATTTTTAACCGTGCATTTGTTCTTGGGAAACAAAATGTTCAGCTCTAGTGGTTGCCACAGCAACTGCCGGGGCTAAAAATACAAAATCCTCCATAAGAAGAAGAAATTATGTACCAAATGGGAAAGGGGAGAGAAAATGGGAGCTCTCACAAGGCAAGATCGCTGTCAGGAACCAACCTGCAAAGACAAGGGGGAGGCTAAGCTTGTGAAAAAATTCTTTTCCCATAGGGCAATGCGCTCATGTAGAAACCTACTTCCCCCACCCCCACCCCGAAGCATTCCTTCTCCTCTCCCCTAACCGTCCCACACCTCCTCCTTTAAAAGAATCACGATGCCCCTGAGTGTGAGCAGCTGCCACTCTGAGGACCGTCCTGGTGGGCATTGCTGATAGAGCTGGGAGGGGTGGGGCCCCCTAAGCTGTCACCAAAGCTCTGGCCTGACCTTTGGTGTTCCTCTTCCTGAATAGACTGACGAGCGAGGGGCCCTCCTGCCTCCCCAGGCCGGCTTCCTCCTGCCTCACACACAGGCCCCAGCTCTTCCCACTGCTAGGCTTTACTCACGCTGTCCTCGCACTTGGAAATGTGTGCCTCGCCCTTCCGTCTCTGATTCCTCACCTGTGCCCGGCTGGCTTGAGATGCCACCTCCCTCCTGCAGCGTTCTGCAGCCACTCTGCACTCGCTGGTCTCTCCTTTCTCTGAAAAGCTGTTTCAAAGGGAGCTGGCACCACACACCTTATGTGTGTGCATTTGCTTCATCTAGATTTCAGGCTCTGGGGGGCAAGGATTTATCAATAAACATCTACTCTGTCCCCAGTGGTGTCCAACGCACTTGTTGACAAATCTGCTCCACCATGTGGCTTAGGCTGAATTATGGGGCAGCATTTGCCTCTGTGGAAAGTCTGCAGGTCAGGGCACTGGATGCACCTAGTTGCAGTTTCTTGACTAAGTACAGTCCCGGGAACAATTCTCCATGATTTTACACAAGAATGCCAAACCAACTGCAAAAGCCGCTGAAGCCTGCACATCGCCAACCACACTCACTCCTGCTATTGTCTGGGATGCAGCATACTGGGAGGACCCCCGCAGTGGAAGGGAAAGAACAGTCCGAGTACAATGCGGGGCTTTAGATCATGATTCTCCATGGTAGTAAAAGACTAAAGATTTGGAACCAGAAGAGCAAGTCCCAGGTCCCAGCCTCACCGTAATTCCCAAGGACAAGGGACAGACACTTGGGTATCTGTGTCCTCATTTGGATGAAAGGATTATATTGTATCCCCTTCATGGGGTTACTATCAAGGTCAAATCAGAGAAGGGATACGCTAAAGTGCTCTAAAAAATACAGCCTATGGTACACACCATAGGCTGCCATCATGCATTACCTCCCTCCAACAAAGGAAACCCAAAATGCAGCCCTCCTAACCTCCCGAACCTGTTTTTATTCCGATGTTCTGTGGGTTCCGTCTCTTTCCTGTATTCTTGTAACCTCTGTGATGTTTACAGGGCCCATTTACACGGTTCATTTCGTCATCATTCCAGGCAGCCATGGCCATTTCTCTGCAATTTAACATTTACCCCTCAAATGATAACACACGGTGTAGTGATGTTTTCTGTAATATTTGCATAGCCTGTCTCAGTGTATAAAGCACTCTTACACTCACACTTGGTGAGGAAAAGCTGCACTACTTACGGAGCAACAGCAATTCCCACCTGTACCACCCAGCTCCTGCTTTTCTGGTTGAGAAAGTGACACCCCAGGGAGGCTGGACAAAAACGGAGAGGAACTGAGACGGAAGGAGTCACTTGTGAAGACGAAGACAGTCTGGGAGGAGATTATCCTCCTCCCCATCTTTGCAACTGAAGCTGAGGAATAAGTTTCCCATTGCAGGATGAGACTGCATCCAAAGGCTGCCCAAGAAGAGTATCGGAGTCACTGATGAGCCACAGGTACAAGTCGTGTATGTGCTTCCCAGGGAGGGCAGGCCCCACTCAGCCCTGAGAAGGCCTCTGAGAGGTCAGTCAATGCACACTCTGTGCCTGTCACACTGGCTGGGGCTTGAGCAGCCTCGTGAGGTCCCTTGGCACTCTGGTTGCAGGTCAGCTTTCTCTGAAAGATTCCTTGACTCCTCAAGCCACAGTAGACTTGTGTGTAGAGGCTTTTGTCCACACGTTCCTTTCAGAAAAGGGAGACCATCCTGCTTAGCACATTTGCTCTTTTTGTAGCTGTAGAAGCTGCATAATTTCTCGTATGCTCAAGAAGAATTCGCTTAAAACTTCCTACACACGTGGCCTAAAATAGCCCAGGTTCTGTCTCCAAGAATCTAATTCACACCTAGATCTTGAAGAGAATTTGAATGAACATTTCTTTATGTTAGAGCTCATCATGCCCCAAGGATATGGGATGACTCAGACATAAACCTCTTAAATTCAGACATGGTGAAAATTTTATTTTCTCGTTTATCTTTTAATAATTTGATAAACACTTATTGAGAACTACTATGATCCTGAACCAGTGTTGTACTGGTGACAACAGTGTAATTAGTATTCAAATCCAGGGAATTGTTGGTGAGGCTGGGAAGGGGGTGCTACTGTCAGAAACTGGAAATTGAGAGGGTCAGTCAGTCCACATTCTTGTGAATAAGCCTTTGTGTTCTGGAGTTACACAGGCTTGGATTGGAAACTTAGCTTCATCATTTACTATCTGTGTAATTTTGAGCAAAATGTATAACCTCTCTGAACTTCAGTGTCTTCATCTGTAAGATGGGGATAATTATTGCACCTATTTCAGGAGGTTGCTGTGGAAGGTTAAAGGACATAACATGTGTATGACACTTAGTTTGGCACCTGATGTGCAGGAAGGACTCAATAGATGTTGAGAATAAATGGTTATTTGTTGAAGGCTAGTTATTTTGATATTGTTTAACTCATTCTGCAAATACTCGTTTACAATGTGAGAGGCACTGGGTTAGGCATTAAAAAATGAGTAATCTCTTGTCTTTAATTTCTGAATAGCTTAATATCTAGTGTGGTCAGTAAAAAGGCTATTACCCAAAAGGCAACTACACTATTGAACAGGAGGAGCTACAGTGGAGGGCAGGGCAAGGGTTATTATAGGTAAGTCCAGGCTGGAGCCACAGACAAGTTACCTGGAAGAATTGGGGTCTAAGACAAACTCTGAAGGATTGTCAGGGGTTATCTGGAAGAAGATGTGTGTGGCGGTAGAGATAACAGAAAGCGATTCCAGACAGAGAGAATAGCAAACACAAAGCCATGGAGGCATGACAGTTTGTGAAGGGGGATTAATATTTTCACCTCATTGTTGGCCCAGGAGGAGGCTAGATGCAGGAAGGAGAAGGCAATGAGGATGCAAAGGTAAGTAGAGTTAGGTTGTGGAAGCCATATACCAGGATAAGGAGCCTGGGTTTTATCTTACATGCATTTGAAAACTTTGAAAGGTAATTACATAGTTAAATTTGCATTTTAGGCAGATTATCTGTTTACAAAGTGGAGAATCCACTCAAAGGACAAGACTGAAAAGCCATGTCATTGACAATACTGAAAGCACAATTTCAAGAACTACTTCAGAACCCAGTCAGGATCAACACATAGACACGTGCGGAGGCGTATCACATTAAGACTGCTGAATACCATACAAGAAAAGAAAATCTTAAAAGCAGTCAGAGAATAAAGAGAATAGTTTTTAAGAAGCAGCAGTAAAACTGACAGTTGACTTTACAGCAAAAATAGTGGATGCCATACTTAAAACACTGAAAAATAATAATGACTTACCTCGAGTTCTATGCCCAGTGAATACATCCTTCAGAAATGAAGACGAAATGAAAACATTTGCATTCATCTCCTACCTACCTCAAAGTCTCAGATTATTTATGGCCAGGACATATGCATGAAAATATGCTCATATACTAAATAAGTTCTTTGGGATAAAGAAATATGATCTCAGACAAAAGTGTGAAAATGCATAAAGGAATAAAGAGAAATACAAAAGGGAAATATGTGGATGAATATAATTATTATTGACTATATAAAACAGTAAATATCAAGTTTTATAGAGCTTAAAAACATAAATATATATAACTAAAATTATAACTTTAATAACATGAAGGGGACAAGGTTAAAGATAAAGTATTCAGAGGTCTTTGAATTATTAAAAAAGTAGTAAAACTACTAATTGATATTAGTCATAAATGTATATTGTAATCTATCTAGTAATCATCCAAGAATAAAAAGGTATGACTAGCAACATTAAGAAGGAAAAATTGGAATTAATAAAAATGTTTTATTAATCTAGAAGAAAGCAAAACAAAAGAATAAGAAAGCATGAAACAAGTAATTAAGCACAGAAAATGCATATTAAGATAAAAATTTTGACTCTTGAGCCACTCTCCTTGCTGGAGCCCACTCCTACCTCTTTGATAGGAGCCCACTCCTACCTCTCTTCAATAAACTATCTCTTTGTTTCACCACAAAAAATAAAATAAAATAAAAAATTTCACCCTAAATTACACTAAATGTACACAGATTTTCATTGAACTTTAATTGACAACATTATATTAGTTTCAGGTGTATAGCATAATGATTTGTCATTTGTATATATTGCAAAATAATCACCACTGCAAGTCTGGTTAACATCTGTCACCATTGTTACAAATTTTTTCTTGTGATGAAACTTTTAAGATATAAAATCTCCTAGCAATTTTCAAATATGCAATACAGTATTATTAACTGTAGTCACCCCACTGTATAATACATGTTCCTGACTGACTTATTTTATAACTGGAAGTTTGTACCTTTGACTCCCTTCTTCCATTTCACAGGCTCACCAAAAACTGGGACCTAACACGGGACTACAGAACACCCCCCAACACAGCACACCACTACATTACTGAAGACCTATTTGCCTCAGTGCCTTTATCGAGTTTACCATGTCCACCTTTCAACAAAAATTACAAGTCATACTAAAAGCCAAATGGAGTTTGAAGAATCTGAATAAACGTCAGAACTAGAATCAGATATGGCAGAATTGTTGTAAGTATGAGACAGGAATTTTAAAAAACTATAATAATATGTTAAAGGAATTGATGGGAAAAGGAGACAACATGCAATACCAGATGGATAATGTAAGCAGAGAAATAGAAATTCTAAGAAAGAATAAAAAAGAGATATTAAAAATAAAAAAACACTATAATAGAAATGAAGACTATTTGATGGGCCCATCAGTAGACTGGACACGACTAAGGAAATAATCACTGAGCTTGAGGATGTGACAATAGAAATTTCCAAAACTGAAAAGTGAAGAGAATAAAAGACTGGAAAACAGAACAGAAAGTCTAACAACAGTGGGGCAACTATAAAAGCCATAATATACATGTAATGAGCATACCAGATGGAAAAGACAGAGAGAAAGGAACAGAAACAATATTTGGAAGCAGTAATGACAGAGCATTTTCTCTACATTAATGTTGGAAACCAAATCATAGATCCAGAAACCTCAGAGAACACCTTGGTATATCATATATAAACTTCAAGTCAAAGACAAAAAATTTTAAAAATCTGAAAGAAAGAAAAAAGGAAAGAGATTAAATGTACAAACCTAAAGAAGGAGGAATTCTTTATCCTCTGAGAGAGTAGAAAGAAACAGAAAGAGATAAGAAGATAGAGAAACATTTTGATATCAAGAGCAAGGTGAAACATGCATGTTAGATGGCTTGGAAAAATTAAATTAGAAGCATCACCAGGTGCATAATAGTTTCTCAGTAAACATGCATTGAACTAATGAGTGAATCATTTAAATTACTTATAAATAAATAAATTGAAGTCATCTTCAGTGACTTTGGATAAGGAGACAGTGGTAGGTGAAGGAGACTTATAGATAAAGAAAAGTGCAAGCTTTTGGAGACAAATGGAAGAATGGCTTAGCATCTGGGGACCTAGCCAAGGATGGAAAGTAGGAATATTTAGAGAAACAGTCTGCTCACTATTTTACTTTATTGTCCAACATTCATCAGCTTAGGAATAGAAGTGGAGGACATGTATAGTGATGCTGTTTAAGCAGATGTGGAGATACCGAAGGCAGAAAACAGGGAAAAAGACTTCGGGTGGGGGTCCTTGAGTGTCAGGAAAAGAGTGGGTGATGTAACTCAGTGGTTCTCAACCTTCTTAATG
The DNA here is from genome assembly GCA_004026885.1 of Lyroderma lyra. Classification (NCBI taxonomy): domain Eukaryota; kingdom Metazoa; phylum Chordata; class Mammalia; order Chiroptera; family Megadermatidae; genus Lyroderma; species Lyroderma lyra. Next base: position 30,101 of record PVJL010006668.1, on the reverse strand, counting down.
CCGCGACCCTGTAATACAGCTCCTCATGTTGTGGTGACCCCCATAAAATTATTTTTGTTGCTACTTCATAACTGCAATGTTGCTGCTGTTATGAATTGTAATGTAAATATCTGACATGTGTTTTCCAATGGTCTTAGGCGACCCCTGTGAAAGGGTCGTTCGACCCCCAAAGGGTTGCAACCTGCAGGTTGAGAACCGCTGATGTAACTGATCATTGGGTCCAGGCTTAGAATGGCAGGTCAGAGAACAAGACAGAGAGATTGGGAGAGGCAGAGAAAGACAGACGGAGAGAGAGAGTTGGAGAGACACCCGGGGCCTGAAGATTTTGATGAAGGCAAAGACCAGTGGGAAGGAGTTAGACAGAAAAATAAGAAATTGCTGTCAAAGAAGAGAATATCAGAGTTTGAGTGTTGGAGGTGGAGCAGGAAGGAGTATTCCCTATGCACAGCCATGGTGTGCTTATTGTTTGAGTGGCAAGAACACTGACGGAGAGTAAGTCAAAGTGGAAGCCTGTTTTATTAAAGTTGTGGAGAAAGACAGAGGAATTGTAAGATACACACAATTAGAAGGATTCAGAAACATCAGGTTGTCTGAATGAGAGTATGGGAGTGGTCCCATGAGATGCATTACAAAGGAATCCACAGGGAGGGGAGAAATGAGTCTGGTGACATTTAAGGATGAGGAGGACAGGGTCGGTGGGGCTGGGGAAAGTACAGGGAAAGAGGAGGTGTGGGGGTTGCATAGAGAGAATTTTATTTTTAGGATAATATGACAGTACTGTCTTGTGATTTTTCCTTCTGGGCATAAGCACTGGACCACGTTTCCCAGCCTCCCTTGCACTTAGGTATGGCCATTTGACTGACTTCTGGCTAAAGGAATACAATGGGAATAACGCACATCATTTCCTGAGCAGACCTGTGAAAACCTCCTACATAACCCTCCATTTCTTCCCTTCCCACATTTGATGGCCCAAAGCAGAGGAGTCAGTATGGAATTCTGCTCTAGGGCCCTAGGAAAGGGTTTCACAAACTTCCTTAAAGGGCAATACAGCACATATTCCAGGCTTTGAGGCCAAAAGCGAAATCGAGATTATGTATGTACTTTTTAATAACTATTTAAAGTAAAGCCATTTAAACAGGTAAAAACCCTTCTTAGCTTATGGGCTGTACCAAAACTGACACCAGGCTGAGTTGACCCGCAGCCACCTTGTGCAGCTCCAGGCCCACAGTTACCATGGAGACCCAAGATGGGAGGAGCCTGAGTCTGACTGGGTGGAGCAAAGCTTCTCCCTATCCACTGTGACTGGGCTCTACGTGGGTGAGAAATAAACTCCCATTGTGCTGAGCCCCTGAAATGTAGGTGTTTGTTAGAGCAGTGAGCCAATCCTGTCTGATAAATAGATGAGGGAAGTATGGAAGAGGAAGGTGTGCACTGGAAAAAAGGTTTAATATTTGCTGTTTGCCAAACACTGTACTAAGTGCTTTACATGTGTTATCACATCTCAGTTTCACAAAAACAAGCTGTAGGTACTATTATCATATGCATTTTACAGATGAGGAAAATAGAGGTTAAGTGAACCGTTCAAGTCAGTGTTAAAACATGATGAATGTGGACTCAAACCTAGGTTGCTCTGGCGCTGACACTTGTTCTCTTTAACATGCAGACTGTGCTGCCACCCAGAAATGGAGTGAGTTGTAGGAGAATTTGCTGTGTAGGGCTGAATTCTGTTTACTTAATTATTTATCCACTCATTCATAATTCATAACTTGTCTAGATCCATGAATGGCGTAAGTTTTCATTATTTAGGAGACTATAAACAAACTGACCCAAAGTTCCAATTAGAAAACTAATATATGATTGCAAAACTTGGAGAAAAGGCCTCTCAGAACCTAGTTATTGCTAAAGTAAATAGAAGAGGTCTTTGAGCAGGAAAATTCCAGGCCCTAGAGTTGCACAGACTTCTCTCAGATTCTTCTCTCTCTCTCATTCTTCACACAGTTATAATAAATTTGTCATCTGGTTTCAAAATCTAAAGCAGTATGTTCTCAGGTGAGTGAGTGGCTACTAAAAATTATCATGCTGTCCATGGTAGGACCTTGTAGATGACAGACCTTTAGTACAGGACCACAAAAATACAAATGTGTACTTGGGTGTCTCTAAACAGAGGGGCAAAGGTCCCATGTGCTTTAATAGTTTCCGAGGCAATCAGGACAATATAATAATTGATGTTCAATTTTTAAATTAGCATTGTGTTTCTGTAAAGATACTAATTTCCTGAAAAATTCATATATGGAACTTTTCATGCCTCCAAATAGGGAGAAAACAAAATATGATCTGGATAGTAGATATTTACTTATTGGGTAACTGAAACTAACGTAACTATTGCTAAAATTCTATGAGTTGTCTATATTGTCTGAGGAATATCCTAAAATAAAATCTGGGGTGGAGGGATGTATACAAAAAACCTATATTCTTGTGTTTCTAATGTCATATGTAAACTTCTTAAAACCAACAATCTGGTTACTACTTTTTCCAAAATAAAGTTGGACTTCAGCTATCCAAATACCTTAGGTAAATATAGTCTTTGGAAAATAGTCCCAAGAAATTATTTTTCAGTCTTGCATCCATAGATAATTGTGTATGTGGAATCAACAAAACAGATGAAAGGCATGAATCCATGTGTCCTCACACAAAGTAGTACAGGCAACCCCTGTATAACATGGCACTTCTGTAACGTGGTTTCACTCAAACACGGTTTGAGAATTAGAGAAATCCCAAAACAACACAGAGCATATAAGAGCTTTTAAGAGCAAAAAATATCTCCTTCAATATTAGGGAAATCCCCAAATAACACAGAAAGTAATAAGAGCTTTTAAGAGTAAATGATACGTATCTCACTTGAAATTTTTCATTTGAGTGTGGATGTTGTATCAGATTTGACCGCAGAATTTTAAATCCATTTTGTTCGTGAAGCATTAAATACATACATTTTGAAAGTCGGTGTTTTCCTTTTTACTACATTAAACATAGGTGAAAATTGCTTTAATAAGGGTGTTTCTCTTACTTATGAAAATATAATGGTATCTTTTTTAATTTTTGGAAACTAACGCCCTTTTTTGTACTAGTCCTGTTTTGTATAACGCGGATTCACATAACACGGCATTTTTAGGAAGCTAACAACCATGTTATACAGGGGTTACCCATATTTTAAATTCTTGAGACATACCACACCGTCCCTTGGCTATGGTTGAAATCCTAATGGGATTTCAACTAAGATGGAGGCTGGAAAAGGATCAGAATCTACGAGACCACAGTGACCACACAAACTGGATTGCTTGTAACAGAGAGAGATTTTAAAAACTGAAATCATTTAACATGCAACACTAATGATATTTATTATGAAGAACACCTCTGAGTAGTAGCTTGGAGAATCAAGGTGCAATGTAAAGTAAAAGCACTGAAAAGAGACTATAGGGTGGCATTTTTCAGCCAATGTTTGGCCAGTCACTGCATCTCCTGATGCCTCAACTTTATCATCTGTAACAGGGACAACTTTGATATGAAAACCAGCTCTGATGTGCTAGAAGTTCTAACATTACTCTAGTCTTGATAAATCAAGAAGTACTCCTTGCTTATTAACCATAAAGAAAACTGTGTTATAAAATAAATCCAATATCTATCTGTTGATTTATTTATGGTCTTGGATTTCCACTCTCAGTTTCTGTCTGAAAATTTAATTGAATCATTAAATCCTGGAATCTAAGAACTTAAATATTATTCAATATCCTATTTATTGAGATGAGGAGCCTGGGGTTTAGGAATTTGCCCAAGGTCAACCTAACAGTATAGTCAGGACTGGAACCCCAGTTTCCTGGCCACCAATCCTCTGTTCTCCATTCTAGGGTCCTGCCTCTTTATGATATGTTTGAGACGATGTCCACATTAAAATAATAGGAAATGTCAAAAGTCCACAGGCTTCCGGAGTCAGCATTAGAAGCAGGGGAATCAATTAATTTATGATGAAGTAGAGGTTCTTTGAAAAAAATTAATAAAGCATTGTTTAAGAGGTTAAGTGCCTCCAGAGATAAGGATCTGGCCTCCTTTCCCAACACAGAACTCAATGAAAACTAAGTCTTATGTGTAAAATGTATTTTCGTTGAAGTTTTTCCATTGAGATTGAGCGAGAGCAAACTGATTTAGATGAAATGAGAACTGACCTCAGCTGACCCAAAACTTTTGCCCAAGGCACAAAACAAAGCCCCAATCAAACTCTAGTCTCGGTTCAGGGAAAGGGCAGCAAAGGGGTGAGGAGGGGCGGTGAGGATGGTGAGTGAGAAAGAAAAACATTCGTATGATTCTCCTCTTCCCGACCAGAAGTCATGCTGCCAGACTGTCATAAGAAAGGCTGTTTACACAGACGTCCAGCCCAGGGTAAATAAAAGTAGGCGTCAGCTCATCAGATTTTTTGACCTGGTTCCCAAAGAAAGAACAGTTTGGTGACGTTTCTGAATCTGGCTACTTAGATAAACAGGTTTGTCTTACATGGGGAAGGTGTGTCTTGAGTGAAAAAAGTCTGTGCCTCTTTCCCAGGGAGGCAGGATCTGCAACAGTTATTTAGTATTCAAGGATGTCAAAGATTAAAAGCAGGAGTCACACAAAGTCGAGGACAGCCATTGTGTCGCCCACTGTGTAGACCAAGCCGAGAGGCTCACTAGAGGGAGGCTGGAAAAGGATCAGAATCTACGAGACCACAGTGACCCCACAAACTGGTTTCTAAGAACTGGGACAGATCTTAATGTTCGCTGACAGAAATTCAACAAACATTAAGATTAATCCATATGGTGAATTCATAAGCAGTTAGGAAGAATTGGTTTTGCATTTGAAATTTGTGTCATGCAATTCTTACAGTCTGCCCCAATCCTCCCCTTGAGACGGCAACTGGGACAAAAAGTTGGGTTGAAGGGATTAAGGTTTTGACTTAATGTATCATATACGGTATTTTGTGTGAAATCCAGATTATCATTTGAAGGGCAAAAATATAAATGATTTGGGCCAAGCTTGTTTAGGGGTGGCCATCATCAAACATTGGCTTTAGTTAATCCACTTAAAATACAGTCTGCGTGACCCTGAGCTGCACAGTGAACTGAAAACATGGCTCCAGCCAGAGTGAAGAGAAGCAGGAAGTAGGTCGTACAGACATTCAGCCCTCCCTGCCCACTGTGATGGCTGGACAGGAAAGGTAAACACTGCAGATCGGGCTCAGGAGGAGACCAAGTAGGTGCTGCAGAAGTCTAGCTTCCATCCCATTGCCTGCATGGACAATTGGGTTTGTACATAACAATAGTATCGATAGCTCATTTTATTGAGCACTTTTTGTGGGTACAGTGCTTTAGAAAGTCACAGAGAAAAATTAGTTTAGTTATAAATGTATGTCAAGCATGGACTTCGTGCCAGGAATTGTTCCCTGCAGGTAGAAGTACAGCCCTGCTCCCGAGAAGCTTACAGGAGGTAGGAGTGGTCACAAGGCCGGCCCCCTGCCAGCAGCGGGGGGGACACAGGGCGGGCAGAGACTCACAGACCCTGAGAGCAGCCCTTCTCCAGCTTCCTGGGGGAAAGGGAATCTTGCAGCAGCATGTCTAGGGCAACTGCCGAGTTCTAGGCAAGTGAAGTGGGCAGAAGAACTAATCTCTTATGAGTCCCCTATATTTACAGTCTCATTTCACTATTATGACAGATCTCAGAGGTATAGTTACATCAGTTTCACTGAGTCTCAGAGAGTTCAAATCATTTTATATTATTATTTTTATGATTGATATGAGTATCAGCCCCACAGCTCCATTTCTGCCAGGCAACGCTAAGGTGCTACACCATGGATGTGGTGGTCAGATGGCGTGTGAGGTTGAGAAGACCCTCTGCTATAAATGAAGTCTCCCTTGTTTATCGTATTACTGAAATGTTTTCCAGTTATTTTCTTAATAGAACCATTGAGACTATGCAACATCAACAATCACATACACAGTGAGTTTGGAAGTGATGTTTAGAACCAACAGCAAATAATAAGCACAATTATAATAACAGCTAATGTTAAATACAGTTGATATGCCAGTTAGCATTCCGGCTGATGGGAAGGAACCCTTATTTATCTGTGTATCTTCCACAATAACTAAAACACTGTGGATGTTCAAACCTAAGTTCACTGAGTCTAAGCGAGGCAAGTAGACGGTGTGGTGCTTCAAAGACTCCAGCCACACGTCAGACCCACCAGAGGCAGCAGGAATGCAAGCTTTCACTTGCACTGCATCAGAAAATGCAACTCCTGACTTAAAGGTAGGGGCTGAACCCAAACAGAAAGTACTAGGTAGAAACTCTCCACTCAGAATATGTTGCCGGGGACAAAGGGAAAGACTTGCCACCTGGAATGAGGGGGCCTCTGATGGGCTGATTCCTAACAGAACACCTCACACATCATACACAGACACAGAAAACAAGTCCCTCTGGTGGGATAACTCTAAAAGTCAACTCCAACCCCGCTGGGAAAAGCAGAAGTGGGTCATGCAGCCACACACCCCGGTATTTTTCAAGACAACGTAAGCTACAAAAGCTGCATCTCATTTAAGATGTGTGTTAGATGCTGTTCTCTGAAGTACGGTTTAGGGAATGGGCCAGTCTTAGTCACGCCCCAGTGAAAGGGCGTGTCCCCTTTCATGTCCCCACATGCTGGGACCTCAGTCAGGTAACTCTGATGCAGACTTGATGGGAAGACGTGCATCAAGTTCCTTTGGGGCAGATCTCCACACTGTCTGTACAAGGATTTATGTGCCAAGGTCTCTCTGTAGGGAGCCCAGGTGAGCCAGGCTGGAGCATACAGGGCTGGGGGGACTCTTCGGCTCCATCACCTAGGAACACACTACAGCAAACCACACAGCAGTCACGCTGGGAGCACCCTAGTGGGCTGACCACACGTGCCCTTTGAAACTGGACAGTAGTGTTATTTCCTGTCCTGTTTGAAACCGACGTCTGGTCAGCCTCGCTTACAGAGAACGGCGGGGGTCTCCGGGAGCTGAGAGTGGACCCCAGCCAGCAAGAAAACGTGGGCCTCCGTCAGACAGTCACGTGGGTCTGCGTTCTGCCAGCAACCTGAATGAGCGTGGGAGAGGGCCTCCCGCATGAGAGCCGCAGCCTCAGCGGGCGCCTTGATTACGGCCTGGGAAGCCGAGGCAGAGGGTCCAGCTAAGCTGTGCCCGGACTCCTCACCCACGGGGACCACGAGATATAATAGCAAATGCATGTTGCTTCAGCAGCAATCTTTGTGGCAATTGGTTGCACAGCAAGAGAGACCTAAAACAGTACCAGTACTGTCCAATTCTGTGTAGGGACTGATTTTTGTTGAGAACTGTAAGTGTGTTGAGTTACCACTTTCTATGAGAAAACAGCTTTTAATTATCTGGGTACCGAAAGCATCAAAGTACTTAAACATTTTTTTCTTTTTTAGCAGCAATTAAACATTGACTTTTCTCACTCTGAAAACTCAAAAATAGCAGAACAGATTTTCTTTAGAACTTTCCAAAAATAAAAATTTTCTTCAGGGCTGAAATTAGTCTGGGAAATGTTAATCTAGAAAGAAAGAGAAGCTTGGGCAGTGTAAATAGCTCAAAACAGGCTAAATGGTTCTGAACTACAGGGACTGGGAGAAAATCGCTCATTGCGCACAACGGCAGAAGGGTTCGATCACTGTGATTGCATGGAGGTAGCAGAAGAAGCCATATGCTTGGTGACACCCTAGTCACTCCAAGGAGGATCGAACTAAGAGGTCATCCTTTCGTCCTTATAAATGCAGTTCCAAAATATGCTCACGCACCCGAAGGTACTTTGTAAGGATGCACAGTCCTTTATGATTAAGTTGAAACAAAAAATATTTACTTCTTCTTTCTCAAACTCTTCAGAAAGTAAACCAGTTCATCATCCTGGGACCATGTTTCCACGTCTCTAAAATAAACAGTTGTCCTAGTCACCATGGTCCTTTTCAGTTCTGAGATTCTGTCCCAGGACCATTTTAGTTACTCAGTTTGCCTATGTTGGTACGTGAGGCTGAATGGAGAACGCATCCGGCCCCTTGTCAGCACTTAACACGTGTGAATTCTTTGTAGTGAAGTATTTAATCAATGTTGGCTGCTGCTGCAGCTATTGTTGTCAAATCTTTCTTTATTCTAAGTCTGATTTTCCAAAACTTTTCATTACCTTTCCAGACCATTATTCTTGACTTCTCTTTAATTATACAGCAATTAAAGGCAAGACCAATCCTCTAAAAAGGATTAGCTGTAGTAGGAAAATTCCCAAAAGAGTCTTAACCTTGACCTCTGCTTCTGTACTCGTTCCATAGTTGCTTTTAAGTTTCAGCACTGCATTAATTCCTGTACTCTACCTGGATACCTTGGCTCCTCATTAAAGTCATTGACCCCAAATTAAATATATTTGTTGTCTTACCCTGTCAGCCCATCCCTGCCAGGTTTCTCTATTACATTTCTGTGTTGTGTCATTGTCTCAATCACTCAGTCTTAAAATACTGGAATCATCTTTTATTCTTCCTTCTTCCTCATGTTTCTTAGCTACACATCGTATCTACAAAATCCTCTCTACTTTTTCTTTTATTTAAGATCGATAACATTTTAAATTTGCAAAAATGTGTGCAAACTGTACCCTTCCAAGTCACTGGGAAAGTGTTTTATACCTTTTTTCCCATTTTCACTGCTTCCATTCTATCTTGCACTGATGCAATTGCACAACCTCCTCCCTGCCTCCATGTCCCCTCCCCAGTGCATTTTAGAAAATTCTGCCTTTGTCCTCCTGGAGGTCTTTATTGTGCATACTCCAGCCCCCCATGCATTCAAACCACCAGTGTGCCAGCGTTGCTCACCCAATGAAACCCAAATTCCTTTAGGTTGTTTTCCCAGGTTCTTGCCAATCTGACTATGACTTGATTGAATTGAAAGACTGGAGTTGCTGTTTTGACTCTGAATCCGGGCAAGTCTTTTGCCTCTCTGAACCTCAGCTTTCTCTGCCATGAGGTTAGTATAACAATCCCTGGACCCCAACAAAGACATTGTGGGCCCAATCTACATGTGCAAAGCACACGCAGACCATCTCACATAAAACACGCTTTAGGGCTTGATGATGTCACTCCAGTTATTTTCCTGTACTCCATTTCACAAAATATATTCTTCTGTTTATTTCAAAAGTACATTACAGCTTTGCTTACTCTGATCCCTCCGAATGGATTTATGTTTCTTTCCTTTTTTTTTTTTTATTTCAGTTGGGTTTTTCCTTTAAAGTCCAAATAAATTTCATTCCCCCCTGTGAAATTTTCCCCTAAAGCCCTGATCTGTGATCACAACCCTTATGTTCTGTGACCTTTTGAATTTCTAAAGTTCTGCACTGCCCACTTGGCTTTTAGATTTTGATAACCTGGACCACTTACCTTTTTATGTACACCTTGCCTCCCCAATGAAAATACAAGCTCTTTGAGATCAGGAACCTCTGCTAGCACGGTGCCCTGCACAGGCACACATTCATAAACATCTGTTACTTTAGATGACAATGACAACAGCATCTCATTATGAAGTATAATTATCAGGTAAATTGAAAACTCTTAATGTCAATACGTTGATACTGTTGATGAGTTCTTAATTTGCATATTGGCAATTATATGTCACGGCTGTGTTCACAAAGCACTTCACAATTGTTCATCAGTTTTTGTCAAGATATTCTCATCAGGTGAGTAATAAAAATTATTCCTTTTCATTCTTTTTTTCTATATTGGGAAGAGCAAATACTTTAATGAGACCTATTGAGAATATGCAATCTAAGAATTGACATGAGAAAGTAAAATAAATGATTTTCTTGCCTCCCTGTGCCAATGGCAATGCTTCTCTAGCAATTTTTTTTCTATCAGAAAGCAAATAGTGACTAATTTGATTTAATTGAATGGCTAATAGTCCTTGAAGATTGGGAGAGTCTCTAGCCTTCTATTCAAATGAAAACTTTTTACTTTAATACCAAAAAAGAGATCATTGTAGTGTGTCTCAGAGGTCATATTTGTGTTTTTAATTGATTTTTTCTGATTAAAATAATGAAAACTAAACCCAAAGTAGAAGGAATAAAATAATAAAGAACAGAAAATAATAAAAAATTTAAAAATAGATTTAAAAAAATAAAACCAATAAAACCGATAAACTTCTAGCCAAACTGATCAGGAAACAGAGCAAGAGACACAGCCTGACGCTATCAGCAGTGAGAGAGGAAACTCACCTATAGCTCCTCAGGGCATTAAAGAATAATAAGAAAATATAAACAGCTTTAGGCCAGTAAGGTCAGTAACTTAGATAAAATGGAAAAAAGCAATCTTGAAAAAAGCAAACTACCCTACCTCACTTAAGAAAAAAGGAAAACATGAATAAATAACTTTTTGCCTTGTGAAGAAAACTAAATTTATAATTAAAAATCCTTACCCAAAGAAAACTTTGGGCTCAGATGATTTCATGGTATAATTCTAGTAAACATTTTCTAAAGAAATAATGTCAATTTTACATAAATTGTTACAGAAAACAAAAGAGGGAACACATCTCAACTCTTTTTAAGAGGCCCTTATTACCCTACAACAAAAACCAGAAAAATGCACTACAATAAAAAAAATTACAGATTAATAATCTTCATAACATAGATGGAAAATCCTAACACCTTGTAGCAAATCAAATTTCAAAACATATTTTTAAAAAATCCTATATCATAAAGAATGAAATTTAGTTCAGGAATGCAAGGTCACTTTAATATTCAAAAAATAATCAATGTAATTTACCATGTTAATAGGTTCAAAAGCCAAAGAAATGATTTTCTCAATTGTTGTAGAAAAGGCATTTGAAAAAAGTTAACACCCAGACATGATTTAAACTCCCAGAAAATTAAGAAAAGAAAGAAACTTCCTCAATAAAAGGCATGTAGAACAACCCTTACTTTACTCCATATACAAACATTAATTTGAAATGGGTCATAGATCTAAATGTAAGAGGTAAAGCTGTGAAATTTCTAGCAAGAGATAAAGGACAAAGTCTTGTTAACTTGGAGTTAGGTAGAGACTTCTGAAATAGTTCACAAAAAGCATGAGAAAAAAGGCTTTATCGGAATCTTAAAGTTTTACTCTTCAAAAGACACTGTAAAGAAAAGTTGCAAACTGGGAAAAATATTTGCAAAACATATACCCAATAATATCTTTACCTATCCAGAATATATAAAGAACACTTACAATTATATTAATAAGAAAACCAATAACTTAAGTTTAAGGTTTGGTTTACACGAAAAGGCAAAATCCATAGTGACAGAAAGCAGATAGCGGCTGCCAAGGAGTTAGAGGAAAGGAACTCAGAAAGGCACCAGGAAACATTTAAAAATGATCAAAGTATTCTGTACCTTGTGATAGTGGTTACACAAGTATAAATGTTTCTCAAAACTCATCAGATTGTACACTTAAATTAGTGAATTTTATTACATGTAAGTTATATCTCTATAAAGCTTCTCAAAGTAATACATCCAGATTGCAGATAATTTTGCTGCATTTCCCTCCTTTTAGATACAGTTTTCTATGTAATTTTAAAATCTAAAAAATACATGTACTTCACTTTCTACTTTCTAACTTAATCTGAAATAATAAACATTCCCCATGTTTTTAAACACTTTGGAAACGTTTAATTTCTGTATGATATTCCATTTATAAATATGCTATCCTTAATTAACCATTCCTTTATTGGTAAAAATTTAGATTGTTTTTCCATTTTTCTCTACTCCATCTAGTATTTTGATATACTTGGTGTATATATTCTTATAGTTTTAAAGATTTTTTTCTTAAAATAAAACTTTGAGAGATGGAATTATTAGGTCAAATTTTAAGAACATTTAAAGGATCTTAAAGCATACTGTTCAATTGTTTTCCAGGAAGACTGTACTGACTTAACTCTGACTAGTAGTATACAAGAGGACCAATTTTATAGCACCCCTGCCAGAACCAAATGTTATCATTAATTATTATTTAAAATATTTGCTTAGACCCTCCACTTCAGCTTGGCACTGGGTTGGAACTCAGTGCCACACATGCATATTGCTCACTCACCCTTCTGTGGGTAGGGACCAGTTCATCTGCCCTCAAGGATCTGGGACATTTCCAGGCCCTCTGGGTCTGACTGTACCCATTTCTTACTTCTGTCTGGCTAGTTATCTCTTAGTGTGTTTTTGAATCCTCAATGTTTATACCCTCTCTAGTGCTAAAGACTGTGACATAGCACAACATGGGTACTCCTTTTCCCACGATGTAGCTCAGTGACATAGTGCATTGGTCCCCAAGCAGTGGTACGCATACCCCCGGGGGTACATGCTGGACCACTCAGGGTATGTGAAAAATAATCAGGAATGGTGAAAAAACAAGTAAAGTAAAAAAAATGCAGAGCATTAATTACGGAACAATAAATGTTAAGTTTGAATTGCCATTCATGGAGACACAAAATTAGATCACATTAGTGAGTGATGATTGGTGAGGGCGTGGCTACGAACCCTTTCCCCACACCGCTCTTCTACCAGTCATTTCACACAGTTTCAGGACAATCCATTTGGAGCATTTCTAGAACTTCCCCAAACATATAAATACATTCGTAGCCAGACTGTTGGATCAGTTTAGTTATCGACTGAGTAAAAGTAAGTGCATTGTCTGTAATTGTGATTCTTTTCAAGTAGTTTTTTAATTTAATGTTTAACATAGTTGTAGTTATTATTGTTAGTAATTTTTAAGCACGTCAGTTATGGATCAGTGGTTGAAAACAAGAATGGTTAAAAAACCAAAACTTCTCTCAACACTGCAGACTGGGTTCTATTCCCAGCCAGAAAACTACCCCACCCTCAAAAAAAAAACAAAACAAAAAAACAAGTAAAAACTTGATGTGGATTATAACCCATCGCCAAGTACTTCACAACACGTGCCTGCAGCTACGAGCACACCCACACCAGGAGGTAGTAAAAAGCTGTGTGGATCAGATACCACACAGAAGGAAAGGAAATACTCTGAAGAGTATATGAAATGTGGGTTTTCATTTGTAGGGGATGATGACTGTCCTAAGCCTTTGTGTGTTGTGTGTGGGGAAATATCCAATGGTTGCATGAAACCCTCTCTAGTCAGGTGACATTTACAAACTAAACACCCTATGTATAAAAACAAAGAAATATATTATTTTCGGTGCTTAGCAAAGCATCCAACTGTTATTTCATACATGATGTCAGGAAAGAAAGACAATGAGAATGCAGTTGAGGCTTCATACCGTATTGCTTATCACATAGCTAAGTGTGGTAAAAACCACACCATAGCTGAGGATTTAATTTCTCCTTGTATTAAGAATACCATTTTTTGTATGTTTGGGGAAGAACATATCTGCAAAATCAATACTATCTTTTTTTCAAACAATACAATGTCTTGACGAATTCAGGAGATGTCTGACAATGCTGAAGCTGTAGTAGTAGATAGAATTAGAAAAAGTAAATTCTTTTCCATCCAGATCGATGAAAGTGTAGATGTTGCTGATTTATCTATTTTGCTTGTCATCATGAGGTACTTGGTAGGAAATGAAATTGAAGAAAACCTGTTGTTTTGTTATCCATTGACAGAGCATACCATAGGCAAAGATATTTTTAATGCATCAATGGTTATTTCATTGGAAAAAAAAAAACATTAGTTGGTCGAATTGTTGTGTTGTATGCACTGATGGAGGCAACCCTGTGTCAGGCTGTTTTACAGGCTTGTGTTGCCAAATTAAAGAAGTAGCTCCTCGTGTACCACGGAGTCACTGCTACATTCATAGACAAAGACTTGCATCCAAATCTCTTGTTAGTGAACTGAAAGATATTCTTGATGAAGCTGCAAAAGTTGTAAATTTTGTTAAGTCACAACCATGAAACCCAGATTGTCCAGAGCGCTGTGTGAAGAAATGACAGCATTCACAGCACATTGCTTTTGCACACAGAGGTAAGGTGGCTGTCTCATGGCAAAGTACTTACATGGATGTTTGAACTCAGACATGAAGTCCAGGTACTTTTTGAAGACCATTGTTTCCCTCTTGCTCCAAAGTTTCAGGACAATGTTTGGCTTCAAAGTCTTGTATATTTATCAGATATTTTTCTAGAAATAAACAAACTCAACTTGGGACTTCAAAACAGCTCAATCACTATATTCAAAGTCACTGACAAAATGGAGTCAATGATTAAAAAACTAGACTTTTGGAAAGTGTGTATTGAAAGAGGTCAGCTAGAAGTTTTTGCAACTCTGCACAACTTCTTATCTGAGAATGACTAGCACCTATCCCAAAATGTGAAAGAGAATATTGTAAGTCACTTGGAAGGTCTTAAAGTGTCCTTTTATGAGTACTTCCCTCAACATGGAAAAAAAAAAAAACAGCTGGATTGCCAATCCCTTCAATGAAGAATTCTTCATAGAAGCTAAATTATCAATCAATGAAAAAGAGCAGTTAATCAAACTTTCAATCAATTCTTCTTTAGATTCTGATTTTAAAAGAAAGCATCTTATTATCTTCGGGGTAGATGTCAGTGAGGAATACAAACAGCTCAGTGAGAAGGCACCCAAATACCTCTTGCCATTTACTAACACTGAGAGAAAGTTTTTCTTCTTACACTTTCATAGAAAATAAGTACCACAACAAGTTTAATGCAAGTCTGAATTTAAGACTGTATCTGGCACCTTTTGAGCCTGATTTAAAGACACTAAGTGCATCAAAGCAAGCTCAATGATCTCACTAATAATCAGCTAGTGATCTGCATAACAATTATTATAGACTTCTCTGGTAACTCAAATAAATATTATTAGTAATAATAAATTAAAAGTTTGTTAAATACTTGATCACCATTATCAATATTTAACTGTTACAAATATTGTAAAATGTGGTTTGTACTTTTTCTGTGGTTTGTACTTTTAGTGTAGTAATTATTCTTTCCTAACTTATTAAGATAGACGCGGAACGAAAGTGTTGGTCTTTAAAAACAGCTGTTATAAAAACAAGGGGTACAATTTATAGAAATGGAACTATAAGTGTGCACAAGTGGCAAAAGGTTGGGAACCACTGACACAGCGTAATTAATCTTCCATATCCCACAGCTGTGATCTGGTCTTCATTCCTGTTTCCCTCCCCATTCCTGTCTTTCCTCATAATTCACCTCTTTCCAAGTTACAAGCCACGATCATATAAATAGATAGCTGAAAATAATCCAGTAGAGATCGGAGTCCTTTCCATTCTGGGGCCAGGCTGAGTTGAATTTCCACCTGTCTCCCCCAGTCTCTTCCCGGCTGGGCTCAGGGTTCCCTTCCTCCTCCTGCTAAGTGAATCATGTCCTGGTCCCAGGTCAGTACTGGCCACTGCTGGCTTGGTATCATCAGGCTCCAATTGGCTCTGGACTTGGTGTGAGGTAGAGCAGTCTTTTATTTCTTTCTCTTTTCTTCCTTTTGGAAACTCAAATCTTTATTTTTCTTTGTAGATTTATGCTATGGAAAATAAATGTGTTAATCTATAGAGAATAAAAATAAATGTAGTGCTTTGGAAATTATCTAGCTATTGTTCTGCCCTCATCTTTTTTCTTCAATTACATTTGATATTATATTGGTCTTAGGTGTACAGCACAGAGATGAGTCATCTATATAACTTGCTAAATCTTCATTCTGATACCTCTGGTTCCCCTCTGACACCACATACAGTTATTACAATGTTATTGACTGCATGCCCTATGCTGTGCTTTATATCTCTGTGACTATGAATTTGTACTTCTTGATTTCTTCCCCCTTTTTACCTATCCCTCCTACTCTGCTCCCATCACTTCAGCAAATCTAGTACCCATCTGACACTACACAAAGTTACTGCCACATTATTGACTATATTCCCATGTTATACTCTACATCCCCATGATTGTCGTCCGTAACAACCAACCTAAACTTCTCAGTCCCTTCCCCTTATTTTACCCACTCTTTCATCTCTCCTCCCAACTTAGAGAAGTCCCTCTAACATTCTCTGTAGTGTTGGTTTGGTGGTGATCAATTATTTTAGCTTTTCCTTATCTGAGGAGCTCTTTATCTGTCCTTCAGTTTTGAATGCCAGCCTTGCTAGATACATCAATCTTGGTTGTAGATTCTGGCTTTTCATCATATTGAATATCAAGCCATGAGACTCAGTTTGGCCATCATCTCCTCTGGATTAGTGCTCCCAGGGTAGTTCAATCCCCTTCCTTCCTGTGTGTTCTGGCAGCATGTCTGCTTGCACCTGTTGTTATACAGATTCCATCTGGTTGCAATTGCCTGGTCACAAGGTAGTCCGTCCTACTACAGATATGAGCTCCAGGAGGTCAGGAATGAGCCTTTCTTCTATACAAGGTCGGACAATTAATTTCGCGAACTCATCCTAGAAAAAATGCTACATACCTCCTTACTGAATAGCACTATGATCACCTTCAAAGTACTCCTGTTGGGAAGCTATGCACCAACGCCAGTGCCTAGTCCACCCTTCAAAGAAATTTTGAAACTCTTTTTCTTGAATAGACATCAGAGTTGTCATCAGACCCAAACCCTGACAACTAAATTCGTGAACTTGCTGCTGTGCGCTTAGGTTGGCAGCACTGTGCAAACAACTCAATAAGCTGTCATAACCTTACCAAGTTGTGTGTACAGTGCTGTCACTGTAGGTGCACGGTGGCAAGTTTACGAACTTAACTGTCAGATTTTGGGTCTGATGACAGCTCTGATGACCATTCCAGAAAAAGAGTTCCAAAATTGCTTTGAAGGGTGACTAAGCTCTGCTGTTGGTGCAGTTTCCCAAGGGAAGTGCTTCGAAAATGACCGTAGTGATACTCAGCAAGGAGGTGTGGAGACTTTTTCTAGGTTGAATTCATGATGTTAATTGTCTGACTTCAGATATCCTGGCAATTTGCACAGTGCGAGTCTCCCTATTTCCACTCTTGTCTTCCTACAAACTTCTCTTCACACAGCAGCCAATGTGATCTTTTAGAAACATTACCACTCTTTCTCTTTAATTTACTAACTGTTGGATTAAGGGGCTGGTGTCGGGCTTTCCCGCAGAGGCTACCAATGTATTTGTTTCTGTTTTACTTAGTGGTTTTGTGGCTCTCTACCAGTTTATTTTTTGGTTTTTGTTTGTTTGTTTGTTTGTTTGTTTTTGTTTCTTTTCTCTATGTCATTATGAACTCAGACTTTTAAAAGAGATTCAATGTGAGTCAGTCGATTGTATTTGCTATTGGTTTTGACGCCCCAGTTGCCCCATCTTGCACCATTGGAAGCTCCCCCAAACTGCTTCCTGGGGGATCTTTATGGCACAGCTCCATTTTTGTAGCTGTTGTTGAGAGATTTCTTCCGTACTGGCACCACAAGGTTTATCATCATTTTGCTTACTTCCAGCCTCAGACTTGGTATCAGCCCTTTCTCCATGAGTCCCTGGTTCCTTTCAGTATGTAATGCTACCTGGTGAACACATTATGGATATTCTGACCACTGGTTTGTTATTGGACTTTAGAGGGGGCAAAATTAAGGAATGTGCATTTATCTTACCTGTCCTGTATTACTACATTTAATAATAATCAAAGAAAATTTTTTTCTTGAGAAAATACAATTAAATGAACTAAGATTAATAAAATTAGAATATTACCATTTCCAACCACTAATGAAATAATTGATTCAGGAATGAAATCAACAGATGCTAAAGCTTGAGGAGGAAGGATGACAGAAACGTTTGCAATGGAATGATTTCTATGCCAGGTGAAGCTACTGATCAATTGTAGCATGGCTCAGAATGAGACAACCAAACACTGTGTACTGTAAGATATAATGCAATAAGAAACACACAGCACCACTTGTGAAATATTCTTGCCAAAAAATAAGTTAAACTTGAATTTAATCATGATTTAGGTCTAAACTTTAGTTTGCACGGCAGTAGGAGAATAAGTCCACAAAAATCAGAATTTAGTATGATTTATAGTAGGGGTCTCCAACCCCTGGGCCATGAACTAGTACTGGTCTGTGGCCTGTTAGGAACCAGCTGCACAGTAGAAGGTGAGCTGCTGCTGAGTGAGCAAAACTTCATCTGTATTTATAGTCACTCCCCATACCTCCCATTACTGGTTGAGGTCTGCCTTCTGTCAGATCAGCAGTGGCATTAGATTCGGAAAGGAGCTCAAATCCTGTTGTGAACTGCACATGCAAGGGATCTAGATCGCACATTCCTTATGAGAATCTAATGCCTGATGATCTGAAGTGGAGCTGAGGTGGTGATGCTAGCACTAGGGAGCACTAACATTAGCAGAGAGGTTTGATTGCACAGAGACCATAATAAATCAATTGCTTGCAGACTCATATCAAAACCCTGTCAGTGAGTGGCAAGTGACAATTAAGCTGCATCTGGTGGCAGGCTTTATAGTGGCAAGTGAGTTGTGCAATTATTTCATTATATATTACAATGAAGTAATAATAATAATAATAATAATGATAATAATAATAATAAAGTGCACAATAAAGGTAATGGACTTGCATCATCCCCAACCCTGATCCATGGAAAAATTGTCTTCCACAAAACTAGTTCTGGGTGCCAAAAAGATTGGGGCCCACTGATGTATAGGACAACTAAACCAGTTTATTCAACATTTAAAGACCAAAGAAAAGGGGGAAGGAGGAGCAGGGTCTGTTGCAAATTTAAAGGTATTACAATCAAATGTGATGTTTGGAGATCATTTGGGTCCTGGTTCAAATAAATTAACTATAAACATCTTTTTGAGATAATTGGGGAAATCTTAAGGTACACTTGGAACTAGATTTTTATTAATAAAATGTTGTTAATTTTGTTAGGTGTTTTTATAAAATTGTGGTTATGTAAGAAAATGTTCCTTTTAAAAATATATGGAAATATTTAGAATTGAGATGACATGATAGGGATTTGCTTTAACACAATGCAGTGAAAGAAAGAAAAGGGGAAAAAAGGAAGGGAAAAAGGAGAAGGAAGGGAGAGAGGGAAGGAGAAAGGAAAGAAGGAAAGATGAAAGGAAGAAAGAGAGGGAAGGCGAGAGGGAGGAAAGAAGGAAGGAAGGAGGGGGAGGAAGGGAGGAACAAGGAAAGGGAGAAGGAACAAAGAAAAAGAAGAAGGAGAGGAGGGAGGGAGGGAGGAAGAATGGCAGGAGAAAATATTGGTTAACTATTGAATCTACAGACAGGTTATCAGGAAGGAGAATTCTATTGTTCTGTTTAGCTTTGTGTATACTTAAAATTTCTCAATTAAAAGTCTTAAATGCATATTATTATCAGATCACCCCCCCTTTTATTTTCCCAATTTGACACATAACTATGATGTAAATGTGCCTTTTGGGAGGGGTGGGACCAGATAGGAGGGCATTCAAACAGGTATCAAAAAGAGAGAGAAAACTATCTGTGGTCATATTGCCCATAATAAACAACATGGCCACTTATGTCAACTCTCTCCCAGGCTTCCCTCACAGCCACACTGATTATGGTTATTGTTTTATGCTGTCAGTGCCAAATCAGTCCAGATAGCTCATCCTTGTTGTTTTAAGTGTCATAACTTTCATTATGAGACAGAACATTCTCTTATAGGTGCATTGACCATTTATATTTCTTCTCTTTGAAATTATGTGTTTTGAGGGTCTTGTCATCTGTATTACAAACTGATTTTTCTACAGTTGTGCATAGTTGCATAGAAATTTGCATAGATCATGTGGTATAACCATTAATAAGAAAAGACAAAGGAGCCACTGAGGTTTGGCTGCTTCGAGTATTCTGGTGTATTAGGTCTCTAAGGACCCTGCCTGGCCTCTTCAGTTCTCAGGGTAACTATAGGGCATAGCCCCAGAGAGCATCTTTCATCTAAAAGTAATGTGCCATGAGAGCTCATCCAAGAAGACAGAATAAATAAACACTCTGCTTGCCTCATTCTGTGGACACATCAGAATTACAGCAAAATTATAGAACAATCAAACTGGAGAACCATCTGAAGTCTAGCTGAACAGAAGTTTTATAACTAAAGATATAAAGAAGAAGCCACATTGAGATTGGTAGAAGGAGTGGAGATGTGAAATGAGTTGCCCCAAATTTTCTTGTGGCAGATAAAAATTGAGAGGGATATCTCAACCACAGAGGTTCCCCATGGAGGAGCAAGTGACCACAGCTTCACATCATGTTCCCCAGCTGAGAGTACTGGTACCAGGAAGAGGAACCCCCATAACATCTGACTGAAAAATAGTAGGGATTCTGATGGCTCAGGTGGGACAGAGGGTTATGGGAAATCCAGACATCCACTTAAAGTGCCTGCACACAGACTTAGTCACTCACAGGCATTCACCCTGGGGTCTGGTTAGGAGGTACAGTGTGACTCAAGGGGTGTCAGAGACATATCAGGGGCAAACTGAGATGTTTGTCTTCAGGGCAAAGGCTGGAAGATAATTGCCATTTACCCTGCGTGAAATCCTCCTGTACAACCAGCAGGCAGGCACCATCTTTCCTGTGTTGAGTACTCCTCCCATGCCCATGGGTAAATATAAATCTAAATTGGTTTGATGAGCTCTGCTCACTCCACCCTGGTGACTCACTGAGACCCCACCATAGCCAATTCTGCACCACATGAGGGTGGCTGAACTTTAAGGGAGCTGGCAGGTGGCAGCAGATCTTAGTGTGTCTTGGCTTTTTTGCAGAGCTACTCCAGACCCAGTACTGGTGGTAGTCATCCTCAGTTCACAGCATGGTCTCTCCCATGCACTTCCAAGTTCAGCATAGGCAGTGACCAATCATGGATCACTTGTAGCTTCTACCAGGTAGTCTCCAACTGGCCACAGGCATTTGGTGACCTGGGCTTACACTGGAGCCCCTCCCAAGAGGCACCACAACCAACATACTTGGAGGTTGATTTCATACCATAGCAAAGCACCAACCAATTAGCCCCACAAGTGGCATACCCAAAGGGTGACCTCAACAGGTACCAAAGCCCACTGGGTTGAATCTTGCTTCAGTTGGTAAACACCCCTCACAGCAGCCTGTAAGATGTGGACCAAACCTCAGTCAGTTAGCCTGATGTGCCAATAACAATCAAGGCTCATCTAAAATAAGAGAACACTTACAACACACACACAAGGGACACACCAGGAGCACCCAGAACAGGTGTCTAGGGAGACTGTGCCACTGGGCCCCCAGTGGCACCTACTGCATAAGGCCAACTGGCAAGAGAGGGAGATGTAGCAAATCTACTTAATATATAGAAACAAACACAGAGAGGCAGCCAAAATGAGGAAACAAAGAAATACATCCCAAATGAAAGAACAGGCAAAAATTCCAGAAAAAGAACTAAACAAAATGGAGGCAAGCAACCTATCAGAGACAGAGTTCAAAACACTGGTTATAAGGATGCTCAGGGAACTTAGTGAAAACCTCAACAAGAAATATCAGGCAAACAAAACAAAACAAAACAAAACAAAACAAAACGAAAACCAACAAAAAAATGCAAATCATAAAAAAGAACCAGTCAGCAATGAAGTATATAATAACTGAAATGAAGAATGTACTAGAAGAAATCCCCAGCAGACTTGATGAAGCAGAGGATTGAATTAATGATTTGGAAGACATCAGAAAATACCCAATTGGAATAGCAAAAGATAAAAAGAATCCAAAAAAATGAAGATAGTTTAAGTGACCTCTGGGACAACATCAAGCATAACAACATTAGCATCATAGGCATACCAGAAGGACAAGAGAGAAAGCAAGGAATTGAGAGCCTATGAGGGGTGACCCCCAAAAAATTTGGAATTATCTTCTGGAGGGTGGGCCCCTTGTAGTGCAGGCTTCCTTTCATAGGTGAGTGTTCTAAGAACCCATATCCATCAGTGTACCAGCTGGTATTGTTGTGAGAGGCTGTGTTCAGCTTCAGTGATATTTTTTTTTAACTCTTTCAATGTGTTAGTCCATTTCATGATGGATTTACATGAACAACGTACAGCATTACAATGCACTTGCTGACACTGCACTGAGTTTTCAGCAGCTTTTTTACCAAGAACAGCATGACCCCAATGCCCTAGCTTCTCTATTCACCCCATCCCACTCCAAGCAACTTCTTTTTGTTTCCTCAGATGAAAAAAAGTCCTTAAAGGTAAATTTTTGCTGATTTGGAAGAAGTGAAACAAACAAAAAAAATGGCAGATGCCCTAAAAGGCATCATAGTCAACAAGTTCAAAAACTGTTTTGAGCAGTGGAAAAGGTGTCTTGATAGGTATATTGCATCAAACGGCGAGTACCTTGAAGGTGACTGAAGCTTAAACATGTAAGAATAAATGCACATTTTTTTATAAATAAATTCTGGGGCTTTTGGGTCTCCTGTGTATTTAAAGAAATAATGACTGAAAACATTTTTAACCTGTGAAGGAAATATATATATATAAGCCCAGGAAGCACAGTGGACTTCTTTAAGATGGAAAAAAAATTTAAACAAAAAAATATAAATAATAAAATGGCAATAACTATATATGGTGCGAGATGGATGGTACTAGGTCTATTGGGGTGACAGATGGGGAGGGATCAGGTGGCTGGGTGTAAAAGGTAAAGGGATTAAGAAGTACAAATTGGTAGTTACAAAATAGTCATGGGAATGTATACTAAAACATAGAAAATACAGTCAATAATATGGTAATAACTATGTATAGTGCCAGGTGGGTACTAGATTAGACGGGGAAAATCACTTCTTAAATTGTACAAATGTCCAACCACTGCTATATATCTGAAATTAATATAGTAATATTAAATGTTAACTGTAATTGAAAAAATTTAAAATGGGGAAATAAGAGTTTTGAATTTCCAGGTATGAAACAAGTAAGTCATAGGGATGTAAAGTGGAGAACATAGTCAATAATACTGTGATAGCATAGTACAGTGTCAGATGGTTGCTAGGCTTATGATAATCCCTTTTTTATGTATATAAATGTTGAACAACTATAGCGTACACCTGAAGCTGTTATAATGTATGTTAGCTGTATTTTTTAATAAAAACCTTTTTTAAAATTTAAAAAATAAATGCAATAGGCTATTCTATGCTGAAAATGCGAATAAGGAACCAGTTGGAGAGTCCTAGTTTTTCTTGGCTGCAGATCTCAGTTGGAGATACAGTATAAAGGAAGTCTGACAAGTGGGGGAAATTTAAAATATGGATTACACTTTGATAAAAAATATAGATAATGTGACATGCCATTGGAGATATTTAGTTATTGAAAGATTTCATTCCTCCTGTTCAAAGAACATTTAGAAAAGTAGTAAGAGGCCAAAGACACTGTAACCAAAGGTCACTCGACTTCAGCAGAACATGGTAGTCAGGATGCTGCATGGTTCTGAGTTCAATTGTTAGGCTGTCTCCTCTGTTCTGTTATGTGTTCTGTTTCCTGTTCCATGATCCCTTCATGCCCTGGTCTCCAGGATTCCATTTATAAAACCATTCAGTTTAAAAGAGTTTCCTTTCCCCAATCCTTTTTCTCTTGGATCTTTCTGAGTTGACTACTGAAAGTCAAGATTCAAGGAAAGTGAAGTGTTTTCAAGAACTGTGATGATTTTGTGCAAGTAGGAGATAGACAAGTCTAGTGGAGTCAATGGATTAAGAGACATACAAATGGTCAGTGGCCAAGTGCTTGAAAAAAATTGACACAGGAGATAAATTTGGAAGAAGGCAGGATGATTCAGAGAGAGCCAGAAAGAGCATGTATTCTGTGTCACATGCCTTATGGGCTGATTTTATTTCATCCTCATAACTCTGGGAGATGGACATTTTCCCCTATTTCAGTGGAAGAAATGGCAACTCAGAAAGGTTAAGTACATTGCTAAATGTCACACAGCTAGCGTATGTTCTTGGCAAGATTCAACACCAGCTCTGTCTGACCTTTAAGGTCATGACCTTTCTAAAGTTACTCTAGCTCTCAAAGGAGAATAGAATAGGAATAGGGATCATAGAGAATAATAGATTCTAAGATGTCAATATTTGTAAAGTCATAAAAGTACACTTCTTTGAATATATATAAGAGCTTTACAGCATTGTATCTCTGACTCTTACAATTTTCTCTCGTAAGTAGTAGTAACAGGATCATCCACACTGTACAACTGAAGCTCTACCCAAAAATGAGCCTTCCTTCTCCCAACAGGAGTTGGAGTCTTCCACAGTTTCCTCCGTATTTTATTATACAAAGGGGACCCCCAAAAGACCAGAATTATCTTCCAGAGGGTGGACCCCTTATAGTATAAGCTTCCCCTTCTAGGTGAGTGTTTTAGGAACCCATCAGCATCAGTGTACCAGCTGGCATTGTTGTGAGAGGCTGCGTTTAGCTTCAGTGAATTATTATTATTATTATTAGTAGTAGTAGTAGTAGTAGTATTTTGGAGACTCTTTCAATACACTTGTCCACCACACTGAGTGTTCCGCTATTTTTGGCTGAAAACAGCATGACCCCTGTGCCCCACCTTCCCTATTCATCCGATCTCACCCCCAACTGACTTTTTTTTTTTGTTTCCCTGGATGAAAAAAGTCCTCAAAGGAAAACGTTCTGCCGATGTGGAAGAGGTGAAAGAAAAAATGGCAGAAACACTAGAAGGCATCAAAATTGATAAGTTCAAAAACTGTTTTGAGCAGTGGAAAAGCATCTTGATAGGTGTATTGCATTGAACAGAGAGTACTCTGAAGGTGACTGAAGTTTAAACATGTAAGAGTAAATACACAATTTTGTATATATAAATAAATACCATTTTTTGGGTCCCCCTTGTATCTTTATGGTATTACTTTGATGAATAAGAAATGCAGTTTTATTCATGACTAGGTCTTTCTTCAGGTTTAAATAGGAAATTCTAGTGTTTTATCTTAACATTGACTATGGGCTTAA
Source organism: Lyroderma lyra (assembly GCA_004026885.1). Classification (NCBI taxonomy): domain Eukaryota; kingdom Metazoa; phylum Chordata; class Mammalia; order Chiroptera; family Megadermatidae; genus Lyroderma; species Lyroderma lyra. The sequence continues at coordinate 5,105 of PVJL010006668.1, read as the reverse complement.
GGACTGTAGGCCTTATGTACTATATAAGGATCTTCTGCCCTTGCAGGCTATAAAAATGTCCATAAGAGATTAAAATACTTAAAATCAAAGTGTGGTATAGCTTAATTTAATATTTTCTTCTGTAAATACTTATGGAACATTTAAAATGAGCCAAGAGCTTGGCAGAACAAAAGAAATATAATGGGGAATATGCAATGGTGAACTGGTCTTTCTTTTTAGACTTGTTATAATCTGATGATGGAGACAAAGAGACTGATAAGTTACAAGTGCTGTCAATGTCAATCAGTCTAGAGTAGGCTATAATCATGTCAAATTGTAGTGGGGACAGAGACTTTTTGAGACATGGAAATAACATGTGCAAAGGCCCTGAGGTGTGAGCATGCAAAGACTACAAAAGCTAAAAGGAAAATAATGCTGTGTAGCTAAAGCAAACACTGTGACAACAGGTGAAATTGCAGTGGGCGGTTTACCATGCTTCAGGCCTGTTACCTTATATTCAAAACAGGAAAGGCCTAACAGCAGGTGTCACATCTTTTCTGCTTGAGTGACACTTAACTTCACTCACACTCACAAGCAAGTACTTTGACGACCCTCACCCCACTGCCTGTTAGAAGGGAAATTGCTTTTTATTAATGAATCTGCAGAAATAATACCACTTGATTCGGTGTTCTCTTTCTAAGACTTTCTCGGCAAATAGATTTTTTTTCTAACAAGGTATATAACTTTCATATTAAGAAATGAATCTCAGTTCCTTAAAGAGAGACACTCTTTCTCTGAGAAAAAAAAATCAAGGTATCCAAAGGGAGGAATTAGGCCTTCCTCAGCCTTGGAGCAGTTCTGTCACGGGTGGCCCATGACAGCAAGGAGTAGAGTGGTGAAAGTGCCACCAGTAAGGTTTTAGATTGTGCCCACGTCATCCAGTGCCATCTCTCCAACAGTGATCAATAATGTGGACCCAGAAAAAGGAGAGCTGGGTCTACACTGGCATTCAGCATTCACTCCTTGGACTGTTTGCAAGAACTTAAGTAACTTCTTTGCCCCTTGACTCTGCAGCCTTATAAAATAGTAAGAACAATAATACTTTACTTTTTAAAGTATTTTATGGATTAGGAAGTATTTTCCTATGCATTACCCTACTCATGAGAACTCAGTGAATTAAGATTCCTTATCCCTTTTTTCAAGGGGAAAACTTTGGTTTCAGAAGCAAGTAAGTGGCTCACCACGAGCCTCTAGTTGGTCAATGATTCCCTGTGAACCAAGGCATCTTTATAGTTTTCTGTTGCCAAAGAAAACTATGAATACTGCTGGTGTGGTGATTCTTGCCAAAAAGTTTTAAATGGAAATGAAATTTTAACAATCCCAGTTCTTCTTTTCAATTTGTTCCTCATACATTTGCTATTTAACCAATGATCTCAACAGCAAAAAGTTAACCTTTATACAGAAACTATTTTAATATTTCATGACACTACTTTCTCATTTTCCCTTCTCAAAGAAAGAAATTAACATATTAATCACTGTTAACATTTATTTGAGTGTTTTTATTATTTACAAGGCACTGCGCTCAGTGCTTTTACATGGATTATCTTGTTTTGTCCTTAAAACAGCTTTATAAGGCAGGGAGTGACTCTATTCCATTGTCTACATAACGAAGATGAAGCCTTAAGAAAGTTAAGACTCTTGCCCAAGTTTCCATGGCTGATAAAGAGGTGGGGCCAGAATTCAAACCAAAGCTCCTCAGTAGCCATACAGTGCCTGAGTTCTTTACAGTCCCAAGTCCCCTCCCCACACACACTGCTCCCAGGTGGCAGGGTTCCATGAAAAATTAAGGCAGCCTGTGCAGTCAGTGCAATGTTAAGGTTATGTGTGCAACTACTGACTTGGGGCTGTAGGCATAGACTATTGCACACTTTACATTTTGGCTGGGATGACACTTCAGTATATTTCACAGAGATTTAAAGTTGCGATAAAATTGCTTCTGAAGATGTGCTCTTTACACGCTAAGAGAGGTCCACTGTTGGGTAGACAGATGGATTGTGCTGCGGTACCAGTGAGAGAGATGGCATGGCAAGTACCCTCTCAGCTGGCCCGCCTGATGATCAAGGTCCTAGATTTGCAAGGTGCGTCAGCACAGGAAAAAAAACAAAGCTAAGTGGCAGGCTGGGGATCAAATGCACAATAGGCTTTATTCCTATGCACCATTCATTAGTGAAGCAAACTGGCCAAAACTGCATTGACATCAAATTTATGTGCTAAAGAGAAAACAGTTGCCCAGCAACTCTTATAATGAAGAAGAAAATGCTGTTCATTTGCACTTTCTATTGTATTGTTTGCCAAATAGTGTATCAAATTGCCCCAGTATTCAAAGAAGATCCCCACTTACTGACGGCAGCGCAGCGGGGAGCCCTGCAAGGAGCCTGCCTTGACACTTCTGGTCTTGGCCTTTCTGGATGCCTCCTGCTGGGACACTGCCAGCAGCACTTGGGATCCTGGGGACTCTGAAAAGGAGAGAGAAAGGGCAAGAGTTTTGACATGATTTTAAAGAAACTATTATATGCTTGAATAGCTTTTTAGTTCAGTTAGACGTGGGCCTCAGTTTTAGAGAATCTTCTTAAATGTGCTCTTCTCAAAAAAAATAAAAGCTAAAAATAACCCTTAAAAAAATTCCACCATCATTTACACAAATAACATTTCAGTTTGGCCATTGTTTTTCTCCACCAAAGGGCACAAAGCAGTTACTCAGCGGGATAATTATGGGGATCAAGGGGATTGGGGACCTGAGCTACCATGAAGTCTTCCACCCCCAAATTCCTTCTCCTCTAGAACCTAAGCAATCTGCTCATAATTATCAAACTCAATGTACATAGCAGGCCCAACATCACATTAGAGATAAATGCTGTAAATATGGACAATTAATAAGGTAAAATCTGATTTGTATTCACATGATATTTTAAAAGATACCATAAGCCATTCACTGATTTGTTTAGAGAGAAAGAAGATAAGATGCATCTACTCGAAAACAGGGAGAAGGCTCTGATGTGATGCAAACAAAAAACAAAAAATGAAACCTTGTTCTCGGTGCAATCTTTGAAACCTGAATTGGAATCCCAGCTGCTGACATTACCTGTGCAAGTCATGACCTCTCTCTGAGTCTTGGGTTTCCATTTGTCAAATCCCATCCGTAAAATGGGGGGTTGCTGTAAGGATAAGAAAAGGTAAAATAAGGAGATGCACACAGCAGGGCTCCATGGCCATCTTTTGAACCTGAATCTGAATAATTTGGGTGGCCCAGTTGCAGAAATGAAATCCCAGCAACTGAGTCATTGAGTTATAATGTCACATGTAGAAAACAGAACTCCTTAATCAGTTAAAACTTATGTTCTTATTAGAAACATCACAATGCATTTTTTTTTGTTTAAAGAAGAGAAATAAAAATATTGCAATTGTTATAAAAATACAAATAAATATTCTGGCAATTTCAAACTATAAAATATACAAAGAAAACCTAGAAAAATGCCAAAATGATTTAGCTAAATTATCACAGTAAGCAAAAACATTTCATATAAATGTAGCAACAATTTCAAGATGGCTTCAAAATATAAATACCATGAAACTGGGTCTTTGGCCAAAACTAAAATGTAGCCATGTTTTGCTTCATGTACTTGGAAGAAAAATATGGAATTTTAACCTCTGTACGACAATTGGTATTTGTGTCTTACTGGAGGGCTTCCTCCTTAAAGCGACACTATGTTACACCTTTTTGTGCAAATGATCATCCTTAGTTTATGTTTTGTGTAAATATGCTTCCTCTAGTCTCTCTTCTGTTCCAGACTACTCAATGCCACCCCTAATTACTCAGGAAACCTGGCAGTGGAGAAGGGTTCTGCCTGAACCCAGGGCCTGGGGAGTAGCAGCTTTGAGTATTGGCCCTGACATGTGCTAGATGTATAAGCTTGGACAAAATATTCAACCAGTGTGAGTCTCCACCTCTTCATCTGTAAAATGAAGATAATAATATTTCAGACCTTATAGTTCATAACTTAAATGAAAAAAATGCCTCTAAATCACTGAGAACTGTAAGTGTCAACCAAATGTTAGCTATCGCCATCATCCTCATCTTGGTCAACACGGATACCAAGAAGGTGGTGCTTGCACGAGGGCCTTGTCCACATAACCGTTGCATTTTGTGCTTCACACAGCTCCCGAGGTTTGAAGTCGTATTAAGCCCACTCAGGTCAGCAGCTTCCTACCCCAGCAACACAACACTCTTCAGAGGGCAATAATGAAAGAAAATCCTAGGTGACTTTTTCTTCCTTCCCTCATGATGTCTGAAAGGGTTCATAAAAGTCAGAATAATCAGAGAATAACAAATACATGCTGATTGTATTTGTGTCCTTGAATTCAGACATTAAGAAGCTATAGGTTTGCTGTAGAACATTCAGCCCGCAGAGAGTTCCGAGTATCAGGCAAAGCGGAGAGAAGGAGTTAATGGGCCTCACTTAGGCACCAGCTTCTCGTCTAATGACTGAGACTTCATCACAATTGACCATTAGCATGTGTAATGGTATTTGGATTTCACAAACTTGACCTTTTATATGAAGAAGTCAAGCTTGGTCAAGACTGTGGATACTAATGACATGCAGGAAAAAACAATGTGAAAACATATTAACAGAAACCATCTACAAAATACGAAACCAATACGGAAAAGCTTTGAAGGAGCTAAAATAATACCTGGACTGAGCTGGTGCCAGAGACTCTCCCTGCTCTCCTCTGCTCCCACCCAAATCATTAGAGCTGGATGAGAAAGGGTACATTGGAAGGACCCGCAAATCTTGGTTAACTGTTGATGGTGAGGAGAAGGTTACCTTGGCCTATGGGCTTTTTGGACTGTTTGCTACTTTCAGTTTAGATTTAGAAATCCATTTTGACTCTCAAGAACCCCTACGGTGGCCAGGGCACAACCGAGGAGAGAGAAAGAGGGGAAGGCTGGAAGCTCCAAGGGGATGGGGGTGTTCTCTTACGGTGCTCAGGACTAGGCAGGAAAGCGACAGAGGCGGCCAGGATGTTGCTCATTCCATCATGACCATAAGGAGCTTTTATTAGTTGTC